>JAMAMB010000001.1:3058812-3263592 GCA_023629975.1 Cutaneotrichosporon sp. PL3408A
ATTGCCAGCGGCGACCGTACCTACGGTGCGGGGGGGGGGGGGGGGGGGGTAGGGTAGGGGGTAGAGGCGGTGCAGGCGGACCGGCATGCGTGGCATGTTTGTGCAGTCTCGCTGTCAAGCGTACGACCGTCGCACACGCCTTTCCGATATCCATCTTTCAACGACTAAGTCGCCGTTGAGCAGTAAAGTGCCCGGTGTCCAGTCTCTAGAAGGTTTCGACCAGGCCACGCCAGCAACTCTACCAATGCTAGAAGCGCGCTACCCGATGGTGGCGCCGATCACTGCGCCCTGGGTCCAAACAAGCCCACTGCCAATGTTCCGTGTACTAACACCAGGCAACCCGAACGACCCCCTCGCCGCCAAGCGCGCCGACCTGGAGCGCTCGATGCGCCAGGTACGTTCTTATGCAAAGCTGGCTTGGCTAATGGCAGGACCGCCTTGACAAGGATATCGGAAACCGCCCCTCGGCGGACGAGCTCGTCAAGAAGGGTATCCTCAACGGTGAGTCGGAGTGGGTGTGAGCTACGTGGGGGGGGGGGGGGGTGTGCTGTGAGATAGCCGATCACTGGTGGACGCCACCGTTGACGGGCATTTGGAGGCCGAGCTGAAGCCAGCCGACAAGCTGTCGCCCCACGAGTAGGGAGTTGGGGATAACGCAGAAACGCATTCCATGAGCTACGGGGGAGTGCGATGTAAATGGGCAGAGGCAGAAGAGGCAAAGAGGCAGAAGAAGGAGGGGAGAATAAGAAGAAAATGAGTATTGTATGCTGTACTTCGGTTGTGCATGTATTCGACGTGTTGCCGAGGAGTGCGAGAGCGGAGTTTGCTAGGGTTGCGGTTGCGAGTAGTTTGAGGGTCCAGTAATTGGAGAGCTCGGACGAACGGCGCGACGGAGCTACGGAGGTACGGAGGTACGGAGGTCAGTGAGGTCGGCAAGCCCACATGGTTACCGACGGGGAAAGACCGAGTACCGAGACCCGACCCCCCACCCCAGGTACCGTCTCTACACGGTTGAACGGGGCTTGGCTCGCGGCTTGGCCCGCGGCTTGGCTCGCGGCTCGTGGGCTGCTCTTCTTTGGATAATTGGGATAATGGGGGATACTTTGGGGTTTGTATTGTTGTATTGATTTGATAGTGCTACAGTCCTTATGGCCTTATGCACCTTGTACCCAGACAGCCCCGCCGTTCTTTGCCCCTTCACTCTCTCTGTCATCACACCACTCCGCTCACTCGTTGTCATCGCATACATTAAGCATTTCTCAAGTCTTACTTGAGACTTTCGGCGTCACCCTGTATCCGAAGCAGCGGTGACCGAATCAAGCTGCGTGGTCCTTCCCTGTGTCACCCACTCCGCTCGCCCTTACCCTGCATGAACACGAGCGATTCGGCGTCCACCCAGCAGTGGACAACGTGACACCAACCTCTATCCAGCACAGCGTGCACACCTCTAGATATCAGCAACTCGATCAGAACACTTAACACTTTACACAGCACATACCCAATCACCAAACCTCGTCACTCACATCACACACCTCCGCTGCCCCGCTACCTTGTTCTCCGCGTCGGCGCTCGCCGACCCCACCCCACCATGAGCCGCTCGGCCCCCCAGTCTAAGGTGCCGTCACCGGCGCGCTCGCCACGCGTGTCAGCGGCGGGCGATCGCCCTTCCCATCCGGCGAACAAGCCCGCTGGCATCATCAACTTGGGCATGACGTGCTTTCTGAACTCGACATTTCAATCGGTGCGTGTCTCGGCTCACCCCACGCCACGGCATCACATTCCTTCTCGCGTACGCCACTCACTGACCTCAGCTCGCTGCCACAACCGCCCTCATAAGCTTGCTACGGAACAACCCTGCACTCCCGCTCCATCTTGGCCCCGATTCTCAGCTCCCCCGAGCGGTTCAGTCTGCAGAAGCGACACCATGCCTGCGTGCCGACTCACTCGAGCCGCCGCTGTATTCTCTCCTCCCCGTCACCCGCGCATTCACGAACGCACTGCACAAGGCATGGACGGTGAAGGATAACGGCGGGGGCACGTCTGGAGCGGGCGAATCCTCAACTCGACACGCGCTCACCATCCGTGCGCTGCTCAAGGAACTAGCACGAAAGTACGACCAGTACGATGAATTCGCACAGCAGGACGCGCACGAGCTTCTGCGGCATCTCCTCGACTCCATGCAGATGGAGGAGAAGGACGTTATCAAGCGTATCAACCAGATGCGCACGGATGCCCATGGGGCGGTCTCTGCGCCAACCACCCCCGGTGCTGCACTATCCGTGAGCCCCCTCTCGCCGTTCTCGGCGTCGATGACGGCTATCCCTGCAGGCCAAGCCGAAGTCGAGCTCGTTCCCTTTGTCGATGCGCTTTTCGGCGGCCTCCTCGCCTCAGTGGTAGTGTGCGAAACGTGCAAGTCCGTATCGCACACCTATGAGGGGTTTCTCGACATCTCTCTGAGCATGCGAGGCGACGAGGATCCGCGTATCCCACAACGCAAGCGGGACAGGTTCAGAGGGTTCGCATCGCGCCTGACTCCGCGTGGCGGCAACAACCATGCCACAATGTCTGAGCCCGAGGGCAGCGATAGCGAACACGCACGGCCCAGACATCTTGGGATCGGGAAGGGACACGCACCACGTCATCCTACATCGTCGGAGACCGATAAGGACACTCGCCTAAATCGATCCAGCTCCAAGAGCTCCAAGGTGCGGACGTTCAGCTTTCGGCGGAAAGACAAGGACAAGAAGGCCACAAGCAAGTCGCCAGCTGTGTCGCCACAGATCGACTCGTCAGGTCAACTGGATTATGCGCCGACACCGCCTGATTCCGGGCCTCCAACACCGCGACCTGGGTCGCCGAGCCACTCGGAGCATCTGTCATCATCAAATCCATCTCTCCACTCCCACTCCCACACCCATCACCCACCCCACAACCACATGCACGCAGCGACTCCAACACCTGCGCAAGCGGCGTACATTCAGCGGATACTGTACGGACCGCCCGGGCCACCCGAGGCAAACGACCCCCTTGCCAAGCTAAGGGCTGCGCATGCCGGCATGCCAACCCAGCCCAAGGACTACGGCCTCGTCGACGCGCTCAAGTCATTCACCGCTGTGGAGGTATTGGAAGGGGATAACGCCTTTGCGTGTCACAAGTGCTGGAAGATCAAGATGGGACGATACGCGCAGCCTCGCAATGGGGATGCCACCGCGCGGAACGGCAATGCCAAGCCGCAAAACGGAAATGCGGATGTGCCGTCCATCGCAGTGGAGAAGGCAGGCAACGACGCGTCGAGATTAGGAAGAAGCGCGCCGCGGAGTCCGGGCATTGTACGAGCACCATCGCCCTTGCGGCAGATGGTGGACCGAACACCAAACGCGGACGGGGGTAAAGACTCGGACGCGCCGACAGCTTCGGCCACGCCGTTACCCGCGCCGACGGCGCGGTGGTCACCGTCGTCCCCGGCGATGCTCACGACTGCGCCGTCGAGCGGGGCGCTCTCCTTCGATTCGTACACCTCCGTGACCTCCACAAGCACTGTTGCAACTACGGCTACGACAGGCTCCTCGGGCTCTGGATCGGTGACCTTCCCGCGCGCCGACGGCGACGCAGATGAGTCGGAAAGCGACGGACTGAGTGATTCCTCAAGCAGCAGCAACGACGACGAGCCACAGCCGGACCTGGCACAGCGAGGCTCGTTCTTCCGCCCAGCGCTCAGCCGTCGCCAGTCGCGCAACAAGCACTTCATCCTCCGCCGCGCATTCAAGCGTTACCTCATAGCGAAGGCACCCGAGGTCCTCGTCTTCCACATCAAGCGGTTCAAGCAGACCACATCGGCGATGTACTCGACCTTCTCGAGCCTGAAGAAGTGAGTATCGGCCCTTTCTTGCTGACACCAGGCTCGACGACTTCGTCTCCTTCCCCGATACGCTAGACCTCTCCCCCTTCATGGCACCGAACAGGAACGACTTCAAAGTCGTCCCGACGCCACAAGGACCCCGGGCGCCATACCAGGACTGGCCAAGTCCCGAGCAGTGCCCGAACCCCACACCCATGCCGTACCGGCTGTACGCGGTTGTCGTGCACCTCGGCACCATGGTTGGCGGACACTACATAGCGTATGTCCTCGTCGACCCTGAGCGCCTGTTCAGTCCCCACGGCGATGGGGGTTTCGCAGAGTACATGGAGAGCTTGGCTCTGGACGCCGAACCTGGGGCCGAGAAGGTCGATCGACGCGTGTGGTGCTATTGCTCGGACACTGAGATCCGGCTTGCCACGGTCGACGAAGTCATGGGAGCCAAGGCATACTTGTGTTTCGTAAGTAGCTGTGCTTGTGCCCCGCTAACAACAGTACGAGAAGGCATTCTAGGGCAGACTCCACCAGATCATATCACCCCAACTACACAGCACTCGTCTTGCATGCACGCATTTGCACTCCCGCTGCGCTATTAGGCCGCATGGCCGCGTCCATTCTATTATACTGTTTACAAAAGCTTCACTGACTGCCAGCCTCGATAGTGTCCCGCAGCTTGGCTACACTGCGGCGACCTCCCGCAGCAGCATATCCATGAACGCCGGATGCACACCCACTGCCACGACATCCGCCGCCTCCAGGGCCGCCAAGACGTGCTCGTACTCGATGCGCACGTCCATCTCCTCGTCTCCGACCTTGTCCCGTCCATCGGAAGTTGGCACGCGGATACCTGGCGGCGACAGTGTCGCCGCTGGCGGCGTTCGCTTAGCCGTCGTCGTCCTCATCCGCCTCATCTTCCCTGACGAGATCTTGGTGCTCACGCTCGCCTGCGTGAGCGCCGGGGGGACGATTGATGGCGGTGCTATCACCACTGGAGCGGGAGCGGCAACGCTTTGCCGCCGCAAACGCGCCGGGGACGGCTGCCTCGAGGAGGACGGGGAGGACGAGTCCCTCGTCCTCCCGCGGAACCACTCGACGAGAGATGTAAGCCCAGCGGGCGGAAGTGGCGTGTTCGGCGGGGCTGTGCCTTCTCCCTCATCACCGTCGCCCTCGGCTCTTGATTCATCCCCTGCCTTCACATATGGTGCCACCTCCTCGGACTCCTCGGCCTCGCGGGCGGCTCTCCTCGCTGCCCACCGCTGCGCCCTGGCCACAGCGCGTACCTCGTCCGACAGTATACCCCTTGGGGACCCGATCGGCGCCGTTGCCAGACACTCGTTGCGTCGCCTGTTGCCGAGTGCAAGGATACTGGCGGCCAGGGCGTCGTAGAACCTCTGGACTGATGAGAGGCACGGCTCCGCGCGGGCCGCGACGTCGAGCACGCAAGGTTGGTGGGTGCATGGCGGCTCGATGGGGGGCGTTGGATAGGGAACGATGATGGGCGATGGAGGGTCGAAGGGGGCGAGTTCGGTATAGGCCGCGATAGGGGAGACGGGTGTGGATGAGGCGTGTCTCCGTGCGGATGCAGGCGGCGTAGCGGGGGAAGGGGGAGGAGCTGGGGCAAATGGGAAGCCGACGGATGGGCGAGAGGAGGCGTGCGGGACGGCGAGCTCGTCAGCGCTGGCCACGTCATCGGTGAGGTCTTGTGCAGCGGTCCTCGGGGTTGGGGGCAGACTAACGATGCCAGGTGGAGGCGCTGGGGGTGGCACGTAACCTTTGTACTTCACCAGGTGGGGTCGGACCGGGGAACACGGCGACGATTTCGGCATCGGCAGCACGATCTCAACCGGCGGTGTCGCGGGGGAGGGAGGGCGGTCCGTAGCCCGTCGATAGGGCGATGGCGGCGAGACGGACAGCGGAGTAAGAGGCTCGCCGGGGTCGAGCGGCAAGATACGCGGTGTGGGCGGAGTGGGGCCCAGACCGAGCGCACCTGCTGGCGGGGATTGCGGGGAGGGAAGCGGGGACCTGAAGAATGGCTCCAGGCCGGGGGGGATGGTCATCTCCGCCCGCGTCAGCTCGTGGTCCTCCTCGCTGTCGTTGTCCCGCTCCAAATTGTCAACAACGATCGTCAGGCCCCGCGTCGATGCAGACCCGTACGACGAGCCAGAGCGCCCACTTTCCGGCGTAGAGGACGACACGGAGCCGGACGACCTCCTGAAGGAAGGCTGATGCCGGCAGCGAGCCGAGTTGGAGGCGCTGTTGCGGGCGCTGGACGCCGCGCTCGTGCTCGCGCTGATCATTTCGCCGAGCGACGCGCAGGGATCGAGCAGCAGATTGGAGGCATCAAGATCGCCGTCGGTTTTTGCGGGGGCCAGGAGGTCGTGCGGGATCCCGTCGAACACGCCGTCCGAGGATAGGAATGAGCGGAGGTCAAGTGGCCACGTCCGTCCTGCGACGGCAGCGCGGGCGTCCCCGGCCGGCGTGTTTAGCGCGGCATGTTCATCGTCGTCCCCCTCTCCTCCGATGTGGGGGCTCAGCTCGACCGCCACGACGTTCAAGTCGACCGCGACCACGCGCGACATTCGTGTTCCAGCCACCGCGATTGCGATGCGGCCCTGTCCTGCCTCAGCGGTCGAGGCTGCAAACGCGATGGCGCGGACGAGCGCGCGTGCCGCCGTCGCCCGCTCGTCCAGGCAGAGGAGTGCGCGTGCGGCCGCCTTGATGGCGTGAAGCGGGGGCCAGAGCGATGCCCAGGGGATGTGTCGCGGTGTGGAAGGTGTTGGGGGCGGTGTTGACGACGACGAGGACGGAGGAGCGTCGCAGTATAGGGCGAGTTGGACTGCCCGCTCCAATTCTTCTTGGGTAAGTTCGGCCTCGAGGTCGATCTCGGGTGGTGGCAGCGGGGCGCGTATGTCAGGTGGCGGACGCGCGTGGAGCGGGATATCGACAGTAAAGGGTGCAGCGGCGAAGGCGGCCGCCCATGCGCGTGGGAGGTGGGCATAGGACGTCGCGAGCGGTTGATCGACTTGCCTCCCTGGGCTGCCCATAACAAACTCCATCCCCAGACCACTTGTCACAAAATCCAGCCCAAGATCGTTCAACTATCATCAGAGAGGCCATCACGTGCCCACTCACCCGCTCATCGACCTCGGCACGCGAACGCAGGACTGGGGCTGTCTCATCGAAATCATCCGTCTGGCCGACCGAGGATTCGGCCTCGGCCTGGTCGCCGCTTAACAACCGCCCAAGTGCGCGCCACCTTTTCTCCTCCGCCCACAGGCGCAGACAGGCCCTCGTCACACGCCGCGCGGTAAATGCCTCGGCAGCGACGCTGGCCAGCGCCGTCTCATGCCGCCAGCACATGCACCTAGCGACGAATGCGCGCTCGGGCCTGTGAATTCCCCAGCTCTCTCCCCTCTCGCCGCTGAACGATCTTGCTGGCGAGTTGCTCCAGTCGAAACGTTCGTCTGCGTGTCCCTTTGCATTTTCCTCGCTGTCTGGCGGACTGCCCGAGATGCCGGTCGCGGCGCGGAAGGCGGCCTGCACCCGCGTATCGGCGTACGGGAGGCCGCTGACGCCGACCGAGAGGCTGCGCAGGTCGGCCTGGCGCAGCCGGATGCGCGGGCCCATGCGCTCGCCCAGCTCATAGTCGCCGTCGTTCCATGTGTTGAGGAGTGCGGCGACGGCATAGCCGAGGTGGTATGTTCGTGCATCGCGGAGTAAAGCGCGCTTCAGGTTGCGCGTGTAGGTCCGGTGTGGCTCGTGGCTCGGGGAGACGATCAGGCGGTCTGCGCGGCGTAGAGTGTGCGAACGCCAGGTGGAGTTGGGCGGCGGGCTGGCTTGCGCCGCGACGAGGAGGGGGATCATGTTAAGGATGGTTGAAAGGATGGAGACTTGAAGTCGTTATCAGTTCGCCCCAGCGGCGAGCGTCTCCAGACGAGACGTGCGTTCGTAGCTGGTCGTGGACGATGGGAACGTCTGTGCAAGTGAGTGGTGTGCAGGTTTGAAGAGACCAAGAGCCGAGAAGAAGAAATATGTAAAGAACGGAGGCTGAAGAAGCTGAATGGAGAAGAATGCGGCACACCACCATCGGCACTCATTGTTCCGGTGGCGAAGTCACTTCCACTTGAGCTGGTGAGTCCTGCTTCGGGTACTTCCAGCGTTTGTGCACGCGCACGGACGGTTGAGAAGCAACACGTCCGAGGACGAGGGGGTGAGAATGAGTTGCAGGGCGAAGAGGTTTCGGACCAGAACGAGCGGCGCGGTGAGTGCCGTCCTCGCATTGTCCTCGTGTTTACTGGACATCCCCACTTGCACTCGTGAAGCTCCCCCCTCACCACGTCTTCAGTCGTCCATGGTCTCATGACCTTGACAGGCTAGACAGCATCTGCGATCCGGGTAACCTGACACATCCGCTGCTCCGTACTTTTTGGCATCGTGCGCTTGGTATTAACTTTTGGAGGTATGCCAAATACTCCAGCCACCGTGTATACCAAACGCGTCCCAACATCCCACTACGTCACAGATATACGTTATCTCGGAGTGGTTCTTGCATCTGCCTCGGCTCGGAGCCAGGGGTGCCCGGTGGAGGGTAGAGTGCGAACGGCGCCGAGGCCACTTGGCCAATGGATAAGCCGTGCCCGCGCAGGCGGTTGCGTTCTCCGTCGCGCTCAGTCCGCTCGTACCATCCGCCTAAGGTCTCGGTGCACAGGACGTCCGATCGGACTCTGCGGACAATGCCTGCAGACCTCGGAGCCGACACGCTTCCGTCCGAATTGGCGTCGGGTACGTCAGTGGCGACTTTAAGCACCATGTCGTCGAATGATAGGATGGGACGGTGGCGCGCCGCGTCGGCAGGCCGATCCGCTCAGATCTCCGTGGCTCCGAGGCAGGCAGCAGGACATCTGTTGTTCATCCACTCATCAAGCCGTGTCCGCTGAACGGAACCGCCGTTCCCGCGGGGCAACCTTGCTCCCAACAATTCCAACCCCCGCGGCGGCCCACAACCTCAAGTCCAAGCACGCGGGGCCCATGTATGACCCCCGCACCGACGACGAGTTGAACAGCCCCAAGCTCTTGTCGTGCTTCTGCTTCTGCTATGTAGCGACTCACCCACTCACCTGCTGACCAACTCACCCCCTCACCCCCTCAGTGCCATTGCGACTTCCGAAGCAAAGAGACAAATCTCCAGTGCCCTTTCTAAACCGTTCAAACGCCGATCGAAACGGAGGAGCACAGATCCCATACATAGCGTAGATCCACAAGGTAGGCGGACAATGCCGTTCTCATCCCCTCGCCTTGGATGCACACCCGCCACGCCGTGCTCGCCGTTCTCTGCATTCAAGTCCGCAACAAGGCGATGGCGAGAGATGGCATATCTACGTGGACCATTATTGTCCCAAGCCACCGCTCGCCCCGCTTTGGCCGCCAGACCCACACATGCCACACATGCCAAGTCTGACAAGGCAACGTGATAGGAGCCACCCGAGGCCCCGCACACAGCCGCACGCCACATGCCCGAAAGGCAGCGTTCGTCGAACTGTTCACGCTGCCATTGTTCTCTTCCGCTTCCAGGTCACCGCTCCCCGTCGCTACTCAAAACCGCATCGAAGCAAGTCTATTTGATGGCCGACTTCGAGGCTCGAGTTACCCTCTGCGCCAGATGGACACTGCCGAACCCAGCCCAGCCCCTGTCCTGGAGAGTGAGGCGCCTCCACCTCCACCTTCACTGGCCGTTGGTGCCCCACCTGAGCCGGCGGTAACGGCGAAGACCGAGCCAGCAGCCCTAACGGCTCACTCGGCGCCCTCCACCCTGCTCGGACGGTACAGTAGGGCGTCACTCGTCGCAGCTAACAAATCCCAGTCGCCACGCACAACCTCCTCGTTCTCTGGGTGGCGATTCACGCTCTGGTCGTGCTAGAACTGTACGTTCACTAACATCAGGCGATCTGCCACACCTCGCTCCCACTTTCCTCTCGCTCCCCAGCCGCTTACAAACGCAGCCCCGACTGTCCCCTCTCGCCCGGGTTTACGCGCTTCATCTCCGCGCGACTGTGGTACGAGATCCAGGCGCGCTTCGCCCTCGCCCCGCCAGCACTCAAGATAGCAGATACGCAGCAGACGCTGCTGTGGCTGTGGCCGCCGACGCTGGAGGGCCTGAAAGAGCGTGTGGGATGGGGGCGGGACGCCCTGCTCGCCCGCCGACTGGCTGCGAGTGAGTCCAGCAGTGGCCACGCTGACGCCAGTCCAGTACCTCCTCTGGGCGGCCGTCTTCCGCACATGGACGCGCCACAAGGAGGCGCTACAGTACGTCCGCGCCTGGGCGGGCTGACGACAGAATAGGACCCCTGTCCCATGCGACGCGGGCGCTCAGCGTCCCCCTCCCGGCTCTGGCTATGGCGAACCTCCATACGGCGGAGGTGCATGTCGCTGTGATCTTGCTCATCCTCGGTGCAGCGTGGCGGGGGATGGAGCGTGCGTGGGTGCCCAAGATTGTGGCTATTGGAGCGCGTGTGGAGCGCACTGAGATTAAGACCAGGGTATCCCATTCCATGGCTCTTGTGTGTGGGTAGCGTCTTAAGGTGTGGCATGGTTTAAGGGCTGTTATGTGCACTTCTTTGTTCAGTGGACTGTGTGTATGTATTTCATTAGTGACTGCAACTGTTCATATCATTCCGCTATACCGACCTTGCTCCCGAGCACTCTCAGCCGACACAAGCAATTGGCCCTCTTTGATCAGTACTCGAACTCTGAGGGACTTTGACTAATGGAACTCTGTACATCACTCTTTACTAATCTGTCAGGTTGGTATGATCATCTACTGTGTGTTCTGTAAGACGCTGCTGGCAGCGGCCTGCCACCCAACGTTTAACGGTACCGGCCCAGCGCCATAAAACGCCAAATGACCCACATCCCAACGATCGACATGCAGAGGAGGAACACGAGCATCACCACAAAAGTGACCTTATCGGGGCGAGCGCCGATAACCCAGCCGCAGGCGGCATTCAGGAACGCGGCGCCGAGGAGCATGCCAGTATCGATAACTGGAGTCAGTTTGGCGAGGGGGAGTGCGTACCGTGCCAGCCGTAGCGCGCCCACCAGCCATCATGCGCGGCGAGGGGCGGCGGGGGATAGCCGTAAGGGAGGGCCGACATGATGTGTCAAGGTAAGTTAGGTAGAGGAGAGCGAGTACTCGATTATGTAGAGTGTTGAGGGTTGAACTGAAGATGAACTGAAGACGGGCACGCTGAGCCTTTCTATACTGTGTCATGAGGGCGAGGGACGATGGCGAGTGCTGCAGCTGATGCTTCGGGCCATGCTTCTAATTCCTTCGCCTCGCAAGTATGCATGGAATAGGACTTCAAGCGGGTGATGCGGAATTGCGAAGAACGTTCGAGGGAGTGTCGTGGACGTTGATGGTGCCCTGTTTTGTCTTCATCGGTCCGATAGATGGGGCACTAATCACAGCAGGGATGGACCTTCAACCTGTTCCAAAGGAAGACTCACCGATTCCCGGTCTGATGGTGATCGAAGCGGTACGTTCTGGCCACCCGATGCCACTTCGCAGCGGGGAGACATCCCTTACTCCTTCCATTCTCTCTTCAAAACTCCGCAGTATTCAACTCAATGCCAGGTTGTCATACTCCCAGTTCTTGGCTTGCCGTCCTACTCTGTTCTTCTCAAGATGCTGGTTTTCACATGGACAAACTAGGTGAGTCTACTCCGCTCCCCACTTACAGCAGTCTTCGAGGTGTGCCTTGTGTGGTCTTCCTGGCAGCCGACGCCATGTTCTTGAACACCTCAGCCTACTTGTCATGCAGTGGGCTATGCTAGCTATTGTTGGGGGAATGCGGTCTCGTGTCATTCGAGTGGGGTTGTGTCTGGTTAGTAGGAGTGTCTATGTAGCATGAGAGATGGGAGACATCCTTGCTGGACTTTTGCTAGGCCTGGTGCCGATCGCTGGCTTTTAGCCTCGAGCAATGTCCACAAGGCATGGAGACGCATGAGCAACTAGAACGCCCATCTCATGGGTAGCGAGGACGGCACTTGGACGGTAGGAAGTGGACAGGAGACAGCAGAGAGGACGCGGAAGCAGCTGAACCCAGCCCAAAGCCGCATACTGCACACTCAGTGACCTAATGCGGCAAATCTCAAGGTTTTGGTTCCGCCCCGACTGGCGGTTATGTTTATCGCTATCTCTTGATCAAGGCCCTTGATCTGAATCGGCCTTGATCTGAATCGGCTATTACCCCATCACCACGTCACCAAGTGAGATCAAAAATTGCAAACGATCTGAATGTTTGGTGCATGTTTGGTACATGTTGCAGGTGCAGGCTGTCCGATTTCAAGGTCGTATAGAAGGTCATGCACTTATAAACACTCTTCCCTCCTCCTCGCAAGTCGATCTTCACCCTAATCTCTCGTCACTCGTTCTCACTTCCACTCTCGCTTCTTTGCCATCGACATTCCTTGCTTCCAGACCGCGACCTCAACCATCCTCAATAAACACCAGCACCATCATGCCCATCTTCAACACCTGGCTCTCAGCCACGGCGTGCAGTGAGCAACCCATCTACCAAGACTAACCGCAGCTGCAAACTTCCTCGGCCCTGCCATGGTTGCCTTCACCCTCTTCTTCGCGGGCTGGAGCGTCCAATATCCCAGCATTGACCCTGCTATTCAATTCCTTCTGCCACTTATTCTCAGTCTGGTCGGTTTCTCCCTGGGCTGCTACCTTATCTACTGGACGCTCACCAAACGTACCCTGGACGACGTATTCTCCTTGTCAGCCTCCGAGCGAGCGAGTAGGTAGCAGGCGCTGTCGAGGCTGACTTCTGTGATTTCATTCCCGCTCTTCATCCCCTTCATGGCCACCAGCTTCCTCACGGGATATTTCTTCTCCAGGAACCGCACTGCGTACATTGTTCTCATCTGCATTACTGGGGTGTTCTACCTTGTCATTGTGGGGTGGGTTGCTCGCATCAACCGCTGGCTCCACGACTGGGAGCCATACATCATGGCTCTGAAAAACAACAACCGCTACACGAACAAGATCTGATCGTCTTTCCTGACTCGTGTGTGTACATAGACAAAGGGGCTTTCTGGGCTCCTTTCTGTTTCGTATAATGTGGATCGAATGAACTTGTTTCATTAAGTTGAAGTTGCTCGAGAGGTTTCTGCTCGACAGTCATGTTCAGAAAGCGTCAAGCAGAGACTCTTTGTGTATTTGATCTATGTTTACTACTCTCACACAGCAATGAGACCCCATTGTCTCTGTGTGCCAACGCCTTAATAAGAGTGAGCGTGAGATATCCTGTCCTTCAACACTCTGCCTGACTGACTTTCTCCTTATCCCACCGCCCCAAGATGACCACGCCCATGCTGGGACGCAAGTATCCCCCCACTTTCCTTGGAATCTGGTATGGCGGTAAACAGGCCCGTGAGTCGTCCAGCCTCTCTCAGCCACTCACGCGCAGTCTACGACGCTGTCCTCCCCATCCCAATCGCAATCTTCCAGTGTCTGTCTGGTTTCGTAATCAGCTCGGCCCGCGGCACGATCCACAACAAGAAGGCCGGGTTGGCGGGCTCGATCATCCTCCTCATCGCTGGCCTTGCCTACTGCTACGTCCCCTACGTGTGGCTGGAGAAGTCGCACCACTTCATCTTCCGCATCCAGGCAGCGTACGGGGGCAGCCACATCAACGGGTTCATAGGTATTCCCGACTCTAGCCACGAGCTGACGGTAGTGGCGGACATCAGCCTCCTGATCGTGATGAGCGGCGCATGGTGGGCCACGGGCTTCGTCCTCGGCCTGACGACTATCGCAGGCTCGCTGTGGTACATGGCCTGGGGTTTGTGCCTGTTTGCGGGGTTCGGGGCCTGGGCAACACTGGTGGGGTATGCAGTGTACCTCCACCACACGCAGGCGGGCCAGCTGGACGACCAGCAGCAGACCATTGTGTGGAAGATGTTCCCGCCGTGGCGCTGTCCTCCGCTCATGCAAGACGAGTATGTTCGTGCCGGGCTGTGGGAGCGTCCTCAAGTCCAGCTTGACCACCAGCGGCCGGTGTTCCACCTCACTCAGACTGGAATCGAGTGGACCTGGCAGTAGGGTACGGCCAGTATGGATATTTGGACCACATTGGGTGAGAGGATGTAGGGTGGGCTGCATAACTGCTTCGTCGCTTTATATCTGTATAGTCCATCACTGCATACTCCGTTTTCGGACCCAGCTCAGTTCAGAGTCTGCTGCCTCATTGAGATCTGCTAATGCTACGGTCCACTGCCTTCATAGTACTTCTGAGCATCACACCTGTGGCATGCTTACCACCCCGATGACAGGTCTTTGATGGACGACCGCCACCGTCCGGCAACACTCTTACGGGTGGTCACGTACATGATCTCAAAGATGAGCGTGAAGAAGATCGCAATACCACAGAGACACGTGCTGTTGTCAGCGCCTGTAAGCAGGGGTGAACCTACACAATGTCGGCGGTGTTGAACACGCTCAGGCCATCGAGCACAACGGCGAGGATCTCGAGGCCCAGGAACACGGAGAGGCAAATGACGTCCGCACGGGCAGTGACGAACTTGTTCGCAGAGTTGACCTTCTTCACGATTAGACTGAGGTCAGTGTAGCCGTAGGCGTCGCGTACTGAGTGAGGGTGTACAGTCCCAGAAGGATGCCGACGATGGCCCAGCCAATGCGGGACGCCCAAGTTTTGAACACCTTCTCGTGCCCGAAGTATCCCTCTGGTTGTTAATCTGGACGGTCTGCCGTTGTCGACCCACCTGTGTCCCAATGCCGCGAGACGATGTGCATCGCCGTCTGGGCGGCGGCGAGGATGAGGATGACGATGTAGAGCACCGTCTGGACGATGTTTGCCTTGCCCATGATGTGTCGTTGTTCGGGGGTTAGAATGGGCTAGGTTGTCGGCGTAGGTTGATGTCGAGGGGCTGCAGCGGTCCGAGTATTGAGGCGTGTTACAATCGGGCAAGAGGGGAAGCGATGGGGCTCTTCGGAGACGTGACTTAAAAACACTTCGACAAGGCGCTCACGAGCACGATCACACCATTACCGCACGCCGCAGCCCGCGGGGCCGTACACCATGTCAACCTTGAGTATGGGTTTCATAGGGCATGGGAGCCAGAGACCTGCACCCCGCAGTCGTGGTTGTCAAGTGTAACGTTAGCATTGGTTTGTTGACACCCAAGTGTGAAGTTGTTACCGGGGCTCGGCGTGCCTGGAGTTCCGGTGAGGTCGCGACGTGAGCTGTGTGCATAGCATAGCACTTCGCCCCCGAGAACCTAGACGACGGCGTGAGGCATGCCAACGGAATACATGGGTCTTGCGCGTGCCTGGAGGATGAGGGGTTCGCGTCGGAGCTTCAATCCATTTGTTAGACGCTGTCCGAGTCTCGGGTAAGGATCATGCATCAGATGGTAGCCAACCCAGACGACCAGGCCCGAGCCGAGGTCACATGCGCCGCGTCGCAGCTATCCTAGACGACCAGGTCAGGTCCATTCTCTTGGCGCCGCAGCACCGAGTTCAGTTGGTGGCAGGGCGGAGCTGCACGTCGTGAGAGCGGACCTACGGTGTCTGATGTCGGGAGCATACCGCACATACCTAGCTTCGAAGTCTCGAAGTCTGCGTCCACGGAATGTCCCCGGATGTCAGTGGTGTGCGTTACGCGTTTTACCGTGCCACGCTCTGTTTGCAATTGGCTTAGTGGAAAAGTAGGTTAGCGCATTGCTGGCAATGCCACAGGACGGGCCCGAAGCACCACGGCATGAGGCACATTGGATCTGGTGTTGCTCGCAGACAACAATTGAGTGTTTGTGAGGTTGCACAAAACCGAATGTTGACTCGAGTGGGGCACTGAGATGGAAGGTGATGCTGTGAGCTCAAAGTGAATTGTAGGTAATAACAGCAAGATTCAAACGTGGTTAGTGGGAACAGGTTCGTCACCGTAGGCGCTGTCATCCAATTACAGGGTGGTAGTAGCATGTTCTCCATGCCAAGGAACCACATGCTGCCAAAGTGCTCTCTGCCTGGGTGTTGACAGCGGGAGCTTCAACATGTGCAAAACGCCGGTCCGGCGGCAACGACGTAAAACACACCGGCGAACCAATCACGGCTGGTTGATACGAGCCACGCCGGTCCGAAGTCCGACTATGACGAGACCACATTGCACCTCTATGCTCAAGCTGACAATGCCCCTCGTAATATACGACGGCCTACCGCTCATGGCGATGCCGCTCGACATCTCAACTCTCCGGACTCCATCGCAACTGTCCAACCGTAGCCGAACATGAGCGCATCCTACTCCCTCCTCGCTGGCGCGTACAGCAAGTCCATCTCCCGGCTGACGTTCACCCCCCCATGTGGCTCCGCCGAGGGCAAGCTCACCGTCGACTCGGAGAGCCCCGTGCCGCCTAACCCGAGCTGGGTCGAGCCGCTCCGCGATGGCGGGGTGACCATCTCGCGCGCGTACACTCTTTCGGAGGGCGAGGATGGGCTTGCCCTATCGCTAAAGGTCACGGATAAGGGGCTTGAGGTGACGAGCCAGCAGAACACCCACGGCGGACCCTGTCACGGTAAGTACCTGGCAGCCTGCGGAGCCCATGCTTTAGGAATGGATGTTCCGACTAGCCAGGCCACTGTCGTTCTGGGACTGACCCCAGTCCACGTTCTCGACGACCGGTCCGCAATCGTTATCTCGAATTACATCGGCGGCTCGCTCACCCTCCACAAGCTCAAGGACGACGACACGCTCGAGCCGGCCGAGGCACAGCCCCTCCCGTTTGCTTATGAGGGGCAGAAGCCGCCCAACCCCGAGCGGCAGGACGCGAGCCACGCACACGGCGTCGTCGAGCTGCGGGGGCTGCTGTACGCTGCCGACCTCGGCAGTGACCGCGTGTATGTTGTCAAGAGGAAGGATGGAGGAACGGGGCTCGAGGTCGTCGATTGGATCCAGTGTGCGCCTGGGTTCGGGCCCCGTCACTGTGTTGTCAGTCGTGATGGTGAGTTTGCGACGAGGTTGGGAGGACGTGCTGCTGGCGTGGGACATTGGGTGATGGTCGAGCCGCTCGAGCCGCGCAGTGCGGATAATGCTGTCCTACAGTGGAGGGTGTGAGCTGCAGCAGCATCGGATACCATCTTTCCGCAATGGCCAACACACACCGTACGCGAGCGCGCCGCTGACACCAGAAACGACACTCTACGTACTCGGCGAGATGGGCCACGGCGTTTCCGCCTTCCCGCTCCCCAAGGACGGCCCGCATAAGGAATCCAAGGCGCTGTTCACGCAGACTTATCTCCCGCCGTCCATTCCGTCCGAGTACACAACGTACATGGACGGCGCGGAACTGGCCCTCCACCCAACCCACAACGTGCTGTACGCGTCGAACCGGCTCGAGCTGCATGCGCCAGAGAAGACGGGCCTGCCTGCACTGGACAAGAAAGAACCTGGCGACGCGGTGGCTGTCATGATGCTCGCAGATGGCGCAGTTGGCCGGGTGGGATGGGTGCGGACTAATTGCTGCTGTGTGCGCGGGATGCAGTTGAGCACCGATGGCAAGTGGGCCGTCGTTGGAGGTCAGTGCAATAACCTCGTGGAGGTTTATGGCATTGAGGATGAGGGGATGAAGTGGACCAAGGTGGCAAGCTGTGAGGTGGCGGCGCCGACAGACTTTGTCTGGATGTAGCGATAGTACACGGATGCATGCGGTAGATACAGGTGGGCGATACAGTAGGTATGTACAGGTGAATGTGGGGACATGCGTGTGAGTGGAATGCTGTGGTCTGACAGTGGTTTAGACATGAAATTTGGACTTGGCCTCGACCGCGTGATATCGTCGTGCGAACTGTATTGGACTGAAAAAGAGCTGACTGAACGGACAGCAATCAGGCGCGGGCGAGGAGTTGTCATGCGCTGGGTCGTTATTGATGGCCCATTACTGAATAATGATCGTAAAGGGCGTTTAATCGAAAAGGAGCTCAGACATGTCGTTCGTTCATCGACGCTCATGAAAGGGTGGGGGCGAGGATCCTCGCAATCAGCTTCCGACAAACAACAAAAATTACGCATCACTCACTCTGCATTGCCATCTTGCTCAACAAATCTTGGGCGAACCGCCGATCATTTTTACCTAGAGGTGCATACCCACTGTAACTGTCAGCAAGGCATGCCAAGACTAAGCTTACTCACCCTCAACCCCGGCACGAAAATCTCTGTCTCAGCCCCGCGGCCTGCCCTGCATACTGCTCTGCGTGTCAGTGGGGGTAGTCACAAAAGGTAGTAACTCACACTGCGTCTCTTCTGCTGGGTACTCCCCAGCTTCGCGGCGGGTTTCTTCTCCTCCTTAGGCGTCGTTCCCTCGATACTGCTATCAGTCCCTGAACTGTGAACTGCGGCATAACGTACCAGTCTGCCCCGCAACAGCCGCACTTCACGGGCTTGCTGTGCACCTGAACTTCGACACAGAGAAGACCGTGTTTGCGGAGAGAGGAGCCTAACCGAAGCTTGGTCTCCTCCAGAGCCTCGCGTGACTCGAGCAATCCAGCGACATGGTCCTTGAGTTTGTCCTGCACGTCCTCGGCGCGAATACCCATGTAAGCTCCAAAATGAACAGTCCAATGCAGGGCAGGAGTGTTGGGAGAAGAATCGGGAGGAGCTGCCCTCGCTTCGGCAGCGGCCTTAGCCTCCATTGCCCAGACGTCGTTGATCGTAGCCCACGTCGGTTTAGACCGGGGACGGAGTGCCACGACAGAATACTCTGCCACTTGCTTTGGGCCCTCTTTCGCCCCCTTGCTTCGAGCGCTCAGCTGGCCTTCGACATCTTTTTTCGCGGCCTTGATGTCCACTTTCCCCGGCGCGACCTGCTTGAACACCACGTTGGCGGCATTGGGTAACAGTGACTGTAGTGCCTGGCGGCGTTTGAGTAGTGTCGCTCCTTCGCTGAACACGACTCTGGAGTTGGAGCCATAGTACGCGTGGTGGGTGACTGCGAGGCCTGTGCAAGGTAGCGTTTTGGCAGGGGCCGGGTGGAAATTGACCGCTTTGACTGACGGCCACGCCGAGGTAATGAACTGGCCCAGCGCAAGGCGGCGTTCGACAGACATGTCGTTCAACCTCTCGTAGTCGACCACAGAGTCACGAAAGGCGTTCCACGACTCCTCCCTGCCACCGTCCTCCAGAGAGTAGTCGAACACCAGATCGTCCTGGCCCTTGCAGGAGATGTCGAAGTCGATGCAGATATTTTTGGGTGTAGCGAGGAGTGCGAGGTAGTCGACCTGCGTGTGGGAATAGTCGAAAATGTCAGAGGCAGCGCCTTGTTGGATCACAATTGTTGTGACATTTGGACAGAGGGGCCTGCCCTTATCTCCTCCCATAGTGACTTTATGTGCTGCTTGAAGTAAGGTGACCGTTTTGCCCGCTGGGAAATATTCATTCTCGCCGACTCTAATCTTGCCGCCGGGAAGGTCGTGAAAGACCAGCCGCCGAGCGCCTTCGAGGCGAGCACGAGCGATGAGAGTGCCGAGTTTGGTGTGTTCGCCATGCTGGTCTGCAGAGCTGTCGAGGCAAAATTCCAAAATTGTTTCGAAGGCCTCCCGAGTGATAATCAGAGGTTGGTCGGGGCTCAGGAGGCTTGTGATGATTTTCGGAAGCTCGTCCGTGGCCATGAATCTAGCCACAAAAGTCCCTGCCGAGCTGACGAGTCTGTCTGCCTGACGCACCCCAATTGAGATAGCCTTCAGGAGGGCCACAATTTTACGAGTTGATTCCTCTGAAATCTCAGCCAGAGGCACTCCCGATTGGTTGTTAGACTGGATCCGGGGAGCAAGGCTTGTCGATAACGTAGGAGGCTCGACCGTTCGTCGCTTTTTGGAGAGAGTCCTCTCTTGTTCAGAACCCGCATCACGTGTGCGCTTCAAGGCCACAGCGAGCGATGGGGGAGGCGACGAGGACGAGACATCGATAGGCCTTTCCGCCGCCAATCCAGTCGTAAACTTGTCTGTTGAGTGAGTCCATGGGGTGGTCTGTGATGATTCACTGCCCCCAGAAATCCCCTCGACTTTAGCGTGCCGAGTGCTTGCGGTGCGCCTCGAGGTCGAAGCTCTGTAACTCCCAGGAATCGCCCTCGAGGTCGAAGTTCTGTAACTCCCAGGAATCGCCGTCGCCTGGGACTTGGCAGCCTTCGACTTTGGCGAGTTGCGCTTGCGCTTGACGTTGTCCTCCCGTCTCAGAGGCCGTGACAACCGAGGCGTAGTGATTGAAGATGTTGATGAACCTCTCTCTCGCTTTGTTTCGATCCGATCCAACTGCAGGTTGAGCTCGTCCACGTTTACTTTTGCAGCATCATAATCGTCGAGCCAGTCGACATCCTGGTGATCGAATTTTCGAGGGGTCAACGCAGTCTGACGCCCCGTAGCCGCAGCCACATCGTGATCGCGATCGTTGGTGCCAACCACGCAAGAGGTATTCCCAGAAGCACGGGGATGCGAGATACTCTCTCCGAGGTGCAGTGGCATATCGTGAGGACCTATGGGGGCAGGAGCACGATTCGCTGGTGCATTTCGTGCCTGAGGCACACCCGAGAGGCCGGTAGGAGAGGGCTGGGTGATGTTAAGCTCGGCCCTGAAGGACGGTTCGGCCGGCGTCGTACGTCGGTCCTGATTGTGATCGATCGGAACTCCGAGGCCCCGAGCGGTGGTGCACCGCGACTCGTCGCCGGCATGCTCTTCGAGAGACCAGTATGGCGACGGCCTGGTGGTCAGTGAAGTCAAGATAAATAATGATGATGGCAACTCACAGTGCATGTCCGTGCCGCCCTGGTGTCACTGGGCTCGACTTGGCCCTTTGCGTCTCCTCGGCATATTGGGGACGGGGCAGCGGCCGTGGAACTTGGGCCTGTGTTGACTGGGCCCCCCTTAAAGGTTCGTTGCGCTGAGTGAGGGAATAGCGAGGAGTGTGAGTTGACAGTGTTATGGGAGATCGTTGGTATCCCGCATGTGCGTGCAAAGGCGTTCTGTGACGAGACCTGGCATTGAATCTGCTCGAGTAGCTGATGGTCAGCTTGGTCATCCGATTCCCATACCTTATCTCCCTTGTGGCCGTGGCTCTAGGCTGTGGGCGAATTAAACCGGACGACGGTGAACGCTGGGACGGCCGCGACAGAGGCGATGGCAGCTGTTGCCGTTGGATGGGCGAGGCTGCACGGTTGACTGAACTGCGGCTGCAGGACGAGGAAGGAGGCAGTTGAGTCAACCGCTGGGTTGACCCTACCTGGGCACCATGTGCACGCTCTGTCTGATGTTGCTGCTGAGCCTGCCGAGATGAAAGGTGGGTTGCCTGCTGCTGTCCCAGTCGTCCTTGCTGCTGGCGAGGAGGTTGCAGAAGGTGACGTTTCTCCCATTGGCCTCCCTCTCTTTTGTTGAGCTGACGCCGTTCCGGGTCATTGTACCCAATGGTCGTTGGAGGACGCTGAGGAGATGAGAAGGAAGTGTTTGACAGGTTGCGAGTGCTGCGCGGTATCAGTTGCTGCACTGTGTTCCCACTGCCTCGGCTACAGCTGGTGACGAGTGAGGGTGACTTACAATTGATGAGACACTGCCGTCACAGGCACGCGCGGGGGAGCGCAGTTCTCATTCTGGTTCCATTCGCCGTTGTCATCGTGCTGATGATGCTGTTGGTGGGAAGTCGGTGGTCGCATTCGTGAACGAAGAGGGCTGAGGAGGGGATGAGGGACGATGGAGGATTGAATGACTTTTGAAGAGAAAGTGGAAGATGATATGAGGAAATGAGGGAAGGAGGGAATGCGGAGCTGTGGAATGGATGGGGGGTGGTCGACGTGTTTGGCGTGGAATGACAAGGTTAAGCGGCCGAACCTTCCTCGGTCATGTTTACTCTCCTACCACCTACACCCCTCATCGTCGTCGTTGCCGTCGCTGTCGGTCTTGAGACGCGTTCTCGACGCACGAGATAACGATGTCGACAGCGACGTCCTGCCTGGTGTTTATGTGCCGCTCTCCGCTGGCTGCCAAGCGCCCAAATTTGCCCTTCGATCTACACTGCCGCTGTTCTGCGCCGCGATCTCCTTCTCGCTTCCAGCGCACGGTGATGCGGTACGGGCGTGGAGACATGGATCGTGCGAGCGGACGGAAACGTCGCCTTGCTCAGCGGGCATCCTCCGTCTTCTACGAGTTGCGGTATTCCGCACACCCGGATTGTGGTCGTGAGCGCCAGCAGAGCACGCTTACGCCGATCAGACTTGATGTTGGGGTAGGCCTTTGGGTCGTTTATGGGTCTCTCGCCTGCATGTTTCGAGCCTTGAGGGAGTAGGCCGACGCGATATGCTGCGAGAGTTTGCTCAGTCACGATGAGCTCGGCGTATAGCCGCGGCGCGGCGAGCGCGTACGCGGCTGAGCAGACGCGGAGGAGGGCGGCGAGGGTCGGTTTGTCGCGCACGAAATGGAGGATGGCCGCGAGCACTTCGTTTGGAAGATGGAGTGGAGATGGGGGCTTGGAGCTGGTCATGTCTCGGCGTCGGGAAGGAGGGACAGCGTTTATAAGACTAGAATGGTGGTGCCGTGGCAACTGGAGCAAACGCAGGATTGGGATCCATAACTGGTTTGGGCTCAGCGGTGGGCAAAGGGTGGCGGTTCCCATGCATCTGACAGCGACGACACACCTGCTCTGATTCTGTGATCCGCTTGGCTGTTGGCCGCTCAGACCACCTCAGACCGCCATAATTCGCAGCTTCTCAAATTGGGTAAGGAGGTTTGCAATGGCGCCTAGACGCGTCCTTTGAACACGCCCTCATGCTCCACAACAGTGGGTGTCCGGCGGTAACGTGCCCGTACATGTCATCTTGCCTCAGGATGGGATCTAGCCTATAGCCCAGGCTGAATAGTTGGTTGCGGGCCCGCATGAAAACAAGCTCCAAATGGAGACGGTCAATTGCAAGATGAGGGGGAGGGACGGGATTCTGACACAGACACACCCCTGCTGACCTGACCTCCTTTCCAATCAACACCTCTCAACTATTGCCTTGCTGATACCCACACATCTCGGCACGACTTGCATAGTATGCATTCATTTATTGCCTAGTTTTTGAGGATCTGGCCCATTGCACGGAATGCCGAGGTCGCAAGCATGTAAAGCTGGCGTCCACATTGCATGGGCGTGCCTGGTTGAGGTTTGGGTTCCTTATATCCCCAAGGAGGTAATCGACTCGTAGTATGGTACCCAATTTGGATGGCTTGACCTGCTCGCGCTGCTCAGAGTATATAGCTTTGGAATGCGGCTGTGCAAGCCACCATCCGACCCCGTCGGAGGTAGGAGTACATACGTCCATGCTTCGAGGACGAGTTGTTCAGCTGATTAATTCGACACCCAATACATGCATGCATGCGTGGATCGTGGGATCGTGGGATCGATCGATGGATAAGGCTGGAGAGGTCACTGGGTGCTGTACAGTTGTAAGTGAGCCAAGAGCCAGTGAAGTGAGCCAGGCAAAAGAGGAGAGAGGGGCCTCCACCCAGCACCCAACACCCAACACCGCCGGCCCCCCTGGCAGATATGAGTGCCTGGATATGTATGACCAGCCAGCCAGCTGCTCATAGTACCCAAGTACAGCCCAGAGTACCGCCAGAGTACCGCCAGAGTACCGCCAGAGTACCGCCTGCCCCGCTCATTTGGACCGGTTGCACCGCTTGTTGCCCAATATCTCGCTGCTGCTCTGGCGCTCTCACCGCCGTTCTCAACGACCAACGTCGTCCTATTCATCCATCGCATCTCGCCATCTCCCCTCTCTTCAAACTCACACTCCCTTCGCACAGCATACTCCATCTCTCTCTTACACTCTTCCACGCCACCACTCATCCACTCGTCAGCTCGCTATCCATCGCCATCCCAAGCACTCACTCTCCTCCTCGATACTCGCATCCTAATCCTAATCCTCAATCACCCGCCCCTCCGATTACTGTTTCAACTACTCCTGACCAACCAAACCTGCCGTACTCCCCCCACATTCATTTGTTGTTTTGTTGTCCACGCGACGCGACACGCGCTCGGACCGTCAACATCACCGCCTCACCAACACTACTCTCCTTACTTGTTGTGCAACATTCTACACTTTGTCAAGGCTCGCGGCTCTCCATCCACTCCCTTGACCCTCGCATCCGCGACCTCGTCACCATCATTATCCTCGTGGCGTCCATTCCGGAACCGTCGCTAACGGAACCACCCCGCGCGCGTGTGTCAACATGCCCGTCGCGGGCTCGATCTCGTCCACATCCATGCCCACAGATGTGGACGTGCCGGGCTCGACGGGACAAGTGCCAGCACCGCTTTCACCGCACTCACCCTCGCGTTCGCCTGCGCCAAGTTTTGCATCTGGAAGTATGCGCAGCTCGCGTCGGGATGGCCCCTCGGCCGCACCAACAATGGACTCTATTGCGACAGCTAAGAGCAGTCAATACTCTGCATTCCTGCGCACACCCACAACGCCTATCATGACCCACTGCTTTGTCGACTCGCCCGCCGATGCGCCCGCGGCGTTCACCGCGTTCCACAGCTTTGTCGCGCAGCCCAGCTCGCTGAGCATGGCCATCGCTCCATCGTTACACATAGACAGAGCACCGACAGAGGACGACATCCGCCGCAACAGCGACGTCGCGGCCTACAGCAAAAAGCGGCCAAGCCCATTAGACCTCCCGGGGGAGGCAGTGGACGTGGACGCCCCGTTGACATCAAAATCGACCGAGAGCGGTGTGTGGTTTCCCGTATCCGAAGCTGACACCAGCAGCCAGTTCTCTCAGCAACGAACTCGAGCAGCTTCGGCGATCTGTCCATCAGAACCTCCGCGATCGACCATTAGGCAACACTGTCGAGGACAGCGACTCGGAGTTTGGCGACCTGAGCTCCAGCATAGAACCATTCGACGAGGACCGAAGCATCACCCCCCAAGCCGCGGTGACACTCGCGCGTTCCAGTCCGCAGGCGATTTTCGTCGATGCGCGGCCCCTCGACGACTACCTGGCGGGGCATATCCGGCGCGCGGTGCCCATGTGGATACCATTGCTCATCTACAACAGCAGGATATGGAAGCAGCTCAATGGTTCGTCTGGCCCCGAAAATACCGTGACGTGGTCATCACTGTTGCCATATGTGAGCACAGCGGCTGGGAGAGCTGTGTGGCAGGGCGTCGACCTCGGCTCCCATCTCGACGTGGTTGTTGTCGGAGGAAGCGATGGACGGGAAGAGGAATCAACGACCGCCTTCACCAGCATTTTGGGCCGAATCGTGTCCAACGGTGCTGTCCACGTCTTACGGGGAGGGTGGAGCGCTGCCGCATCGCTTGCGCAGGCTGAAGGACTCGTCGTTAGAGGGGAATCCTGTGAAGGGATGCACAACGACGCGACACCTCTTGCACTTGCACCAACCATTGTCCCTCCCGGTCCCGAATCTGGTGCCTCGACTCCAATGGCGATGCTCCAGTCGCCAACACAGCCACCAGACCTGCCCCCAAGTGCGTTCACTGGTGGCGCACCTGCTCCGAGCCAGACAACCAGGCGAACGACAAGCGTCTCAAGTACCAGCAGCTTCACAAGTGGCGCGCCGGCTCCCAGTCAGACGACTAGGCGAACACCCAGCGTCTCGAGTACCAGCAGCTTCACAAGTGGCGCACCTGCTCCCAGTCAAACAACTAGGCGGACACCCAGCGTATCGAGTACTAACAGCTTCACGAGTGGCGCACCAGCTCCAAGCCAGATCGCAACCAGGACAGGCAGCGGATCGAGCACCAGCAGCAGCAGCAGCGGCGGCGGCGGCAGCAGCGGCCCGTCTTTGAGTCCCATGCGGCGTAGCCTTCCCCAACTGTCTCTCAATATGGGGACGCCCCAGCCCCCAGCACAACAACGACGACCTCCACCCAAACTCAGCCTCCACGTTGGCCAGCCGAATGCTGTGCTCAGCCCGGCACCGGGACTTGGATCAAAGAAGCCGCCATTGAGCGCCCGCGGCGGACCAAAGCCGGGCAAATTGAAACTCGACATTGGCGACTCCAACCGTCTCAATCTCTCCTCCGGCCCCATGAGCGCGATGCCAACAAGAGGCGGACCGACGGGCCTCACCCCAATACAACCGCCACAGATGGCCACGAGCGCTGGTCTGCTACCGCCTGCCGGCGAGCCATGGCAGGGTAACCAGATTCCCCCCTCTCCTGGGTTACCGCAGGGGCAACCATTCTCGGGGGGCGCCTACACATCAGGAAAACCTACTCCGACGTTACTAAGACAGGCGCCTATCGAGGTCTCGACTATCCTCCCGAGCTTTCTCTACCTCGGTCCGGAGATCGCCACGAGCGCGGACGTGGAAACGCTGTTATCGTTGGGGATACGGCGCGTTCTCAATGTCGCCCTCGAGTGCGATGACGACGAGGGGCTTGGCCTCCGCACCTTGTTTGACAAGTATTATCGGATTCCCATGAAGGACAGCGTCGAAGAATCAGGCGTCGGTAAGGGAATACGAGACGCCTGTGACATCCTTGGTGAGTCTCCTAATTTGCGTCGTTGGTGAGGCTGGTCTCGAATCCTATTCCCATTTCTGCGGCCTCGGTCATCTCCGGCTGCCCATTGATCTCGAATCTTGTCAACATGTTTGTGTCACCTCCAAACAGATTGTTTCAGGTCGTCTGTCTGCGACCATTGTGGGGTGATCCTTTTTGGTCTCGAGATGTTGCCGTTTCAAACCCGTTTTGACCCACGGTCATCTCCGGCTGCCCAGCTTGATTGTGGGACCTTCCAACAGATATGTTTCCGGTCGTTTGTCTCCGAGGATTGCAGGTTGATCCGTTTTGGTCTCGTCCTGTTCCCGTTTCACGACGGTCTGTGGCCCACGGTATGTCCGGCTGCCCAGCTTGATTGTGGAACCTTCGGACGGATTCTTTCCGTCGTCTATCTCCGAGGGTTGCAGATGATCCTCGATGGGAATTCCTCACATGTGATATTCCTTATCTGCATGATCCAGCGGGTCACACAGAACGTCCCTTTGTTTGATGTATTTGAGGAATGAGTGACGGGGGGTTAGTGTTCGGCAGTGACGGTCTGCCGTCGTCCAATTCGAAACTCCCTTGTCCTCCACGCATCTCCTGTCTTCTTTCCCATGCTTCTATCGTGCACGATCTGCCTTCGGAGTGCCTGGCTGCGGAAGAAGTCGGGGCTGGCTCGCAGGCTTGTTCGCTTCTGGCGAGAAGCATCGGCAGCTCAGACACGGCATGTGCGACAGAATAGGAGAGCTTGTCCTTCTTGTGTGTTTCGTCCTGTTGTGAGCTTTCTCACGATTGTCGTATCGGTGGTCCGTGACCTCGAGATCGCCTTCCTCACCTCTGGATCATCCATTTCCACCACAGCTCTTCCTGATCGGGTCTTCTGATTCTTCCCATGCCCTCACCCCGCTTCCATATCGGTATTCGGCGACACACAGCCCCATTCCATATTTCGCTGACTTGTTAGATGACGCTCGTCTCCACGATGCGCCAGTTTATGTGCACTGCAAGGCTGGCAAGTCACGGTCAGTGACAGTGGTCCTTGCATACTTGATCCATGCCAACGCGTGGACTCTCAAGACCTCGTACGCGTATGTGGCCGAGCGCCGACAGGGCATTTCCCCCAATATCGGCTTCGTTGCCGAACTGATGGAGTTCGAGGAATCTGAACTGGGCAATAAGGGCAAGCAAGGTGACGAAGGCGATGGTCCACCACGCTCGCAGACACCTGTTGTTCAGCAGCACCCGAAACCTGGCCTACGGTACACACGCGAGAGCCTGCCGCCTGATTGGGCACGGGACCGTGACACTCCCTCGTCAGGCGAACCTGCCGGCCTGGGTCCCATCGTCGCCGAGCCAGAGCACACACCTGAGGGCACCACCAATCGTCGCCAAAAGCAGAGTGCGGCCGATATTGAGGTGCGCAAGAATGGTCAATGGGTACACGGTCGTCGGTGAGTTACATTTAATTTATCGTCAACCGACTGACCCGCAGAGCGCCTGTCGACCGGACAACGCTGCAGCCCGGCCGACGAGTGTCGAAAGCTGGGCTGGAATCGATGATGATGCGTCCTTTGGAACCGGCCTCTCGTAGCAGCCCATAGCAACACTTCTTCCCCTGGCTGGCGAACTGGGTGTTGTTAGGACCATTTATCTCTCACAGTTGGCCGCTCAAGGTATTCAGTATTTCCATTGTATGTAGCTGTCTGTGCCAATGATATTCGTGACAGTCGTCGTGCTGTCCTTTTTGCTCCAGCTGTTGGAACGAGACTTGTCCAATGGCACTGTGAGAGCCACACGATCACATGAGGGGTGGAACAAAGAAACATCGCATGAGAGAGAGGCCAAGAAGTAATTAGGGGCTGAACCAGATAGGGAAGTGTACGTACCGAGCAGTACCTACAAGGCTGGACCACCCGGGAGGAGTATGATCCAAGAAACACAATGAGTGAAGGGGAGGAACGGGCTCCCCGGCGGACTTAATTACTGTAGTGGGGGTTACAAAAGGGTAGGGGACATGCTGTGCAGGAGCGGGGAATGGGCAAGCAGGTGGCGAGAGGAGCAACGGAAGGACAAGAGGTTTGGCAGGATAGGAGCGCTGCGGAGGCAGTTATGGAGGCGGAGACGAGGTGTGATTAGGTGATGAGCTGATTAGGTGATGAGGTGAAGTGTGGACCCAGCAACCCCAGCAACCAAGGAAAGCCGGAGTAGGAACGGCAACCCTTAATTGGGTGCAGGGAATACCAGTCTAGTCTTGGGATGACGCTAGCACGACGCTTGATTTCTCAGGGGGGTTCATTGTTCATCAGCGTTCAACAGAACAGCCTCGGCTATAAAGACGAGGTCAAGAAGAGAGGAGGAGCGAGCTGTCGAGCTGTTGAGCTGTTGAGCTGTTGAGCTTGTTGAGGCTTGACATCGCTCTCACCCCATCAAGTGGCACGTCACATGTGGCGGGTATTTTACTAGCCCCCGTGGCCGCACACCGCGCCACCGTCCGATGCCACATCACCGATTTGCCTGGAACGTCTTCCTCCCCCGCTCAGGTACTATAGAGTGACGACGAGGAGCGTAGAGGAGCGTAGACAGCCACTGCCATCATCTAAGCGGAGCGAGAACAAAGAGCGGTGTCTCCAGGGAATCAGAGGGCTCGTGTAGAGAAACGCGCTTACGGCACGAACTCAACGGGCTTTTGCGCAAAGGGGTTAGGTAGAGTGCTGAGAGAGCCAGGCTTTGCCACTCCGACAGGGTTAGGTGACTCTCGGCGGTCACTCCTGGCTCACCCCGTCCAGCACCACGCATTGATGCCGAACTGCAGCCGACAGTCAGCCCCACCTGTTCTTCCTCCTGTCTTACACTATAGAACATGTCTTACGTGACTTGAATATGGTGCCCCCACAGTGGCGGAGTAATTCTGCCTGGCCGTATTTCAGTTCTGGTTCCTTCCATTCGACTCCGAAAAGGGCCGTGCGGACCGTGTCGATCGCGGAGTGGCGCCGCGTTTCGGCACCGTCGGCAGGTGGATCGTGGCTTGGGGAGGGGGCGTGGTGGAGGCCGAAACATGGAGAGCGCGTGTCCCAGGGTGCAAACGACTGACACGGCCTAGGTCAGGGACCGACCCAGACTCTCACCTCTGGGATGCGCGGAACGGAGCTTCGGCCACCCCACGCCACCCTAGAGTTCCATATCTCTCTCGCCGCTATTGGCGGCCAATGAAACCAAGTCAGCCTTGGCTCTGGCTAGGTGGGGGCAGAGCTTGAGGCATGAGGCATGGGATGGGGGGTACGGGGCTTGGGTGAGTGCATGACGGGCGGAGAACAAAGGCAAGGGAACAAACGGAACGATCAATGCGCCCGACGGCAGATGACGATGTTCAATTGGAGGCGTGCACCGGGCGGCGACGGAACAAGAGGTTCCGACAGCTCCATCTCGATCTCCAGTATGCATGCATGAGTGAGTGCCACAGTAAAGAGTCACAGATCTCTCGGCGCCCATCAGTCACAGGGCCCGAATGGCGCATGGCTGGGCTCAGGCGCTGGGCGCTTGGGTTTCGCCGGGCTTTCTCCGGAACCTGTTTCGAGAGCATTCGTGGAGTCGTCTGCCCCCAGCTGCCCGATTGCTTACCGTTACCGTACTTTGCAATCGCAGTCCTTGCGCAAGAGCTACGCTTCAGCCCTCAAGCGCAGAGCACCAGAGTAGGTGACTAGCTGAAGCAGATTAGTAGTGGTCGAAGCTGCGCAGCGGAGCACGACCCATGCATTGCTAGTCACACTGACTGACTCCACAAATAAGGGTGGCCCCGAGCTGGCGTCAGCGGAGGCTGGCTTGGGCCTGGAAAACGTGATCTGTTCTGGATGTCCGGTGCCTTTTTCCAGTTCCTGGCTGTATTCCCAACTAGGCAGCCACAAATCCAGCAGTTGCGACCTGCACAATCAGTCAGTCACCGAGCCCCTGGAGCGGCAGCTGCACTTGCCTGCGGATAAACCTAACACATTCCAGGTCACTCATGGGAGTCGTGTGAAGTGTCGTACCAATCGCCGTGAGGTTGGTAAATTGGTAGCAAGGGACGGGGGCGCGAAGGCTGATCGCAGGCTGAAGGACAGAGATTGTGTATGTTCCAGCATCCGATGTCGGAGCTTAGCCAGGGAGGGAACCGTTGTTTTGGAAGGCGAGGGATATGCATGGAACCGAGGGAACTGAGGGACCTGGGCAGACGTGGGCATCGGGCAAGCACCATGTTTGGCGTCTTGGTGTGGATCGTCCTGTGCGCAGATCAGATGAGGTGAGGTGAGATATGAGACTCCGGGGAGAGGACACTTTGGGAGCTTTGGGCCTCAAGGGGGGGCGATCCCGAGGACTGGAAAGGACGTCGGTTAAAGAACGCAGTTAAGGGTCATTGACGGCGGTCACGCCTACCAAAGCTGAGAGGAAAGGACAAGAGCAAGAGTTTCCAGAGCAACAGGGCACAGGCGGTTAGTGGGTGTGTGCGTCGTGCAGAATAATGGATGGGATGAGGCACGTATCCGTTTTCCCCCCAGGTGCGTGCATGGCTCAAACGGAACGTGAATCGAGGTATGAACAAACGATGAGAGAAGCGGCCCAAGAGTCGGAAACGTGTTAGGCAGCAGTGCAGGCGGCGGAGGGATTCGATATTGTAATGCATGGGAGCCTTTCAAAGGGGAGTACACTTTCAACGGGGGTATTAGCATATGCCATAATACAGGGTGCTTGGTCTCACTCGGTCGCATACAATTGTCATTGTTTACATACATTTACATACATAGGGAGTCATTGTTTACATACATATGGACGCACGCACTTGGGCAATGGTGCCACTGGGGCGGGCATGCGGGCATGCGGGCATGCGGGGCACGCAGTCACACGCACAAGCCCACGCCTAAACCTCAAGCCCACGCCTAAGTACGAGCCGGGGGTTGGGTGGAATGGGTGGCATTGGTGGTATGGGCGGAATGGGGTGGAATGGGGTGGCAGGCGGTGGCACGGCATGGATTTGCTTGGTGGCAGGGCTGGTCTGGTACTAGAAGTGTACACAAGGAAGGAGAAGTTGTCCCCTGGCCCTTGTTATTTCCTGGAAGTGTTATGTTATTATGTTACGATCAAGGGGTTGTTTATAGGGAGTTAGGGGGGAGACTTAGGGGCGAGAAGTACAGGGACTAAGGTATAGGAGCAGGTTGTGGAGCAGGGGGGTTGTGGAGCATGGAGCGGGTGGACACAGGCGTCAGGTGCACAGGTGCACAGGTATTGGTTGCTTTGCATGCATGGAAAGTGGGGAGGTATGTGGGAGGAGTAAGGTTTCGCAGGATTCGATTCGAGGAGTATAGGAGGTAGGAGGCATGGAGTCGGGCATGGAGTCGGACTGCAGGCAGCAGGTTGTGGTTGACAATCAGGTGATACAGGCTCCATGCCGCAAACAGGTCCCCCCAATGCCCATTAAACGCCCCGCATGCCAGTGTCCAAATGCCTGTTTGACCCGATGCGTCTACAGGTGTCAGAGATCAGAGACCCTTCCGAAGCAACATCTGCCCTTCCACTCCACTTCTGGTCTCCTCATGGCGTTCCTATGGGTTGTAGGAACTATAGAGGGGATGAACCCATGGAAGGTGTTCAAGCATGCAATTGGGTTTCTTTTCAACTTTGTTTTTCCGTTTTTACTTTTGGTGGAATTCGGACGGCTTGACCTTTTTATTCTTTTTCGGACCCTTATTCCCCTCTCTTTGGCCGTGATATCCCTGTCCCTTTTATTGGGAGCCCTTATCCGAGCCCTTATCCGAACAGAGCGCAGGCCGTGAGGGGTAGTGGACGACGATGGGAATGCGAGGTAGGCAAGCGAGGAGAGAGAGTGGAAGCGAAGGAGAAGGAGAAGAGAGACGGGAAGCATGAGCGCGTGTTTTGTTTCTTCTCCTTTTACTCTCGTTGGTTGTTATCCGACCTGTACGTATGCTATGGGTGTCGCTGTGGTACCTGTGTTTGAAGCGTACCTTGGGGGTGAGGGGGATGAGGGGATGAGGGGAGGAGCGGGGGGGCCAAGAGGGGTGTCGGAGTTATGAATCCTGACTCTCTCCATCGAACAGCCGTCATTACCGTCGTCGCGCTGTCGCAGCGTATAGTAGGCCATCGCAGAGCTGTTTGGCTGTCCGGCTGTACACCCACTCACTCACTCACTCACCCAATCTCCCCCCTCCTACTCCTCCTCCTCCGCCTCGCCGCACCCCCAACGGCCACCACTACCTCAACACATCCACCACCACCTACCACCACCAACAGCCAACAGCCAGCCGACAGCCACCACGGCCACCACCACCACACTATCACGCCGTATACGCCGTATACCCGTTCCTACACCGGTTCCTGCTCCCAATACAGCTCAATACCCATACACCGTACACTCGTACATCATACGCCGTAACACCTCCACACCTCCACATCTCCACACAAGGCGATTCCAAGCACCACAAGTTACCAAACTACCAACAACAATCAACCACGATCTGCATACTCGCCCTTGCTCACATCATCTTCATCATCCTCTATCACCCCTGTTCCCCCCGCCCTCCCGGCCTTATCCCCCTAATCCCCTTATTCCCGCCCCTAATCCCATATCGTTAATCGTTACTCCTTACAACCCTCCCCTCGCTCGTACTCTTTCCTATCTGTACACCTCCCCGCTAGACTAAGCTTTCAGTCTCTCCTCCCTCGCCGCCCCTCTCCTCCCTCTCTGCCCTCAACCCCCTCTCCCCTAACCTGGTCCCTCTCTTCCCTCATCTCTCATCCCTCATCCCTCAACCCTCATCTCTCCAACCCTATCTCTCGCATTTCTCGGCTTGTCGCTTTTCCTCCTTAACTCTGTTACTCTTTATCTCATTCAGCGCTCCTTTGTGTACGACATCCCCTTCTCCCATCCATTCTTCTTGTTCCCTTACCAACCTTTCCAACCTCTCCTCCTCATAGTCCCCCCAACCAGCCCCTTCTCTCTGCTTCCGCACTCGACGGCTTCCTTCGGCTTCCCTCCGCACCACTCCGAAATTACCGGACTCTTCACTTCCCCCTTACAACCCTCCCCTCCCCCTTACTCGTTGCTCACAAGTTTCGGCACGAGCGGCTTCAACCTTCCTCAACTATTACCCAGGTTCGGCACCTCGGCACCCCGGCACCCCGCCCCGTTCCTCACCCCCTGTCCCTCCCTCAGCGCCCAAGCTGCTTGGCAAGCCCCGCTCGTGGCTTCGTCGTTGCGCACCAGCCTTTGGGGGGAACGTAACTTGGAACTGGATCGCACCTAAACGCTCGGGTTGAGTTTGCACGATCACTGCCCCCCTTGGATCTGGATCAGCACGACGAAGCGTATCCGACAACGTGGAGATCGACAACGTCGTAATTACTGGAACTGTTGGAACTCGTAGAGATCGAACACCGCCACAACCCGGAAGCATCTTTCTGAGGTCTTCTACGCACCAACTTAGGCTTTGCCTTCCTGGGTAACCATAACCTATTCCGACAAGCAAGCAATTGCGCATTGCATTGTTGCTGCCGTCGGATTAGTCGTGCTCGGTGCACTGGCCGTCGATCTAAACCTTTGGTTGGGCCAGAAGTAGTCCGGTTCGGTGGCAGATGGGGTCTGTCTCGCGAAGGTCCCAACACCCGAGGCTGTCACTGCCCCATTCCCTGACCTGACCATCGCCGAGCTCTCTCAACTGAGACCATCCAGCCAGCCGCGCGAGCCGCCCACGCCGCCCCAAGCCGCCTCCCCTCCCCCTCCCCAACTACTTCCATTCATCTAGTATTCGGGTGGAACATCTGCTTTTGTGCACTCTCTCTCTCTCTCTATCTCTTTTTCTCTCTCTTCTCCCTCTGTCTTTCTCATTCTCTATCCGATTCCCTCTCCCTGCAGAGCTTGTACACATACCCTCTCTACATTCCTTGTTCCCCGACCATTCTTTCAATCTCCCTTTGTTAGCGTCACCACCAATTGCACCCGACCTGACATCCGAACGGCATCTACAATTGGTGGTAGCCCGAGAAGAGACCCCGAGCAAAGCTGGACGGAGAAAGGTGTCTCGGTCCGAGCGCTTCCTCGTTGGCTCCGTCAACAATCATTTGCTTTTGCAATCGCCCAACTCTCAAATAGCTCTGAACCTCCCCCCTTCAAGTGTGCTTTACTCTAGCCTGCCACACTTCCTTCATGACCGCCCAGGGCGGTAGAGGTGATCAGGCTAGTCCATCGTCTCACCCAAGGCGGCTCTCTATCACAGTCTCTGACCTCATGAGCCGAGACGGACCTTCACGCAGGCATACCGGGGACGGCCACCCTCCTCTAGCGCCGCAGCATGCCCCGCCCGCTGTCACTCAACACAGCCACAATCCACGCGCCACACCGCCGGCACCAGGTCCCACGCCGCATCCACACCATAATCCACCACCGCCATCTACGTACTCGTACCGCCGCGACCTGTCTCCCGATCTCGGAAGAAGGCGACATTCTCAAGGAGGCGGCCCGCTCCCAGCGCATGTTTCTCATGGCCCGATGTATGATGACAATCCATCCCACCCACCATTGCGGCCGCCCACACCATTGCGCCACCACCCCGACCCTGAGGAAGAGCGGCGGGCTCGGGAATACGAGACTGGGAATAGCGGACGACAATACGGTCGACGGAGCGTGTTGCCAGGGGACAGTGCTGAAAACGAAGGCCCACGACGCATTCCCTATCATCGGTATGATTATGGACGCGACTACCCCTTTTCAGATCGACCTCCTCCTCGAGAAGCCAGGTTCCCCTCTCCGCCGCCACCCCCGCCGCGTTCCTCAGGTCCAAACAATGCATCCAGCTCCACAGTTCCTCCTCACGAGCACTCGGTACATGCATATCCCATGACGGCGAGGGGGCCTACGGGTCTTCCACCTCCCGTGGCTGAAGCTAGCTACGTCGGTGGTGGGCCATCACCATCTGGAACAGCCGGTAGTCCGGCATCGGGTTTTGAAGCTCACCGAGGTGGGGCGCGTCCTCGCTCCCCGATTCCGGGTGCGGTGCCCCCGCCATCGAGGGATGGTAGGCGTGACCGTGATGGTCTCATCCGGGGACGACCAGCTACACCTCCAGTGCCTCAGTGCGTGATTGCTGAATCACATATTGGTCGAGCTAACATTATAAGATCCAGTCAGTCGCGAACTTACTTTACGCCAGCCCCGCGGTTCTCGGACAAGGGTCTCACCCCCCTTGAGGCCCAAATGTACCGCCGTGGCTGGTCAGACGCTATGGCGGCCGTTCAGCAAGGGGCGATCTGGATAGAGGGGAGGCTTTGTGAGTAGATTGTGGATTTAAACTGAACCACCATCTGACCACAGACTCGAATATTCCCATGTTCATTCCGGAAGGCGAACAAGCGGGGCAGCTGCCTAACAGTGGCCACCGTGATCACTATGGGGATCGAATCCCCGACGGGGAACGGGGTTATGGGAGAGACCCACCACTGACTGCCTGGGATCATGACAGAGGTGGCAAGCGAGAAGAAATGCCTCCTGGTCCCTACGCTGGTCCTTCTCGAAGTCATTCTGCACCGGTGCAGCGCTCCGGAATTCCTCCGCCGTATCCTGCGCATGATGGATATTACCGCCCCACTGGACCTCCCCCTTATGGTCACCACTACCCCCCAATGCTTTCGCACATGGAGCCTGGTTCTGGGGTTCATTATCCCGTCTCGCACGGAGGGCACATGCCTGGGCCACCGATGATGGCTGGGCATGGGTACATGGGACCTGATCCGTACAGTGGAGTTTCACCCTACGGCCCGTACAGGGGTTACGATAAAATGCGCCCACAGATGCAGAGCAACCAAATGCGCTCTCGCCAGCAAATATCGTGCCATCCCTGCCGGAGCCGTAAGGTCAAATGCTCGGGTACGACGCCTTGTGAAGCGTGTATTAAAATCAAGCGCGAACACGAGTGTCAGTACGAGAAGACGGTGAGGCGTCGAGGGAAAGGCAAAAAGGCCGGGGCACCAACCGACATGGAGAATGGCGATATAGAGAGGGATAAAGGGGACGACGGATCGAAACAGGACGACATGAAGTCGGATGGAGAACGGCTATCGGATGATGACCGTGACCGTCCGGACTCCAACAATTCGCAGTCACAGTGGCACTCTGACTCGGCACATGAAAGGGAACGAAGTCGCCGGGACCGCGAGGAGCCACGGCAACGAAGCGAGCGTGATCGTGAGCGAGAGCGGGAAAGGGACAGAGATCGAGGAGATCGAGACCGTGACAGAGAGCGCGGTCGGGACCGCGAGGCAGGTCGTGATCGCAGCCGCCGCAAGTCTCGTAGTGGACGCGGTCGCGATCCCAGATCACGCTCTCTCTCACCTGCTCGTCGACCTGCTCCTCCTGCGGCATCCCCTACACGGACTGCACGAGGTCCGTCACCGTCCTAGTCACAGTCCTTGACGATCCTGCGAACGCATTGGTTCGAACGGCACCAGTATCACTGTGATTATTTTTTAATAGGTCATCCATTGGGTTTTCTTTGGGCATTCTCTTTCGCATTTCCCTTCACCGCCGTTGCCTGCCTTGACATGCTCGCTTGCAACTCTATAACCCTTCTTATCCAAGCCACGCCTCCTGCGCACTTCGCTCCGCATGCTGGCTTCAACACGACTCATGACGAACCTTATCGCATATCTCGAAACCCGTCTAGACATTCATGGCCGTCGACGATTTCCGCGCACCGACAACAAGAACGACCTCCCGCTGTAGCCGTAGCACTCGACCAGGCCGTAGCAGCAGTGAGCGATGCCACCACGATCAATTTGGTGCGGGCGGGTATATCGCTTGTACCTAACAAACTGACACCCTAACGTCACGAACGCTCGCTGCCGTGTACAGATTCTATTGGTGAGCTCGGAGTATCCAATAGTCCGCAGGTAACAGTGTCAAACACTGCCTCAGGTCTGCGTTGTGCTCGGACCGTTTTCCACTATAACATCTCACCATGCCGTTCGTGGCGGGTAGGGGGGAGAGACGGCGTATGGTGTTCAATGCAGCGGTTTCGTAAACAGCCTTGAGCAAAGTGTCTCATCAATGTCAGGAGGAGGGGGGGATGGGCAAAGTATCTCATCAATGTCAGGAGGGGGAGGGCACGGCTTGTTGGTGTTTAATGAAGCGGTTTCGTAAACAGCTCTGGGCATAGTATCTCATCAATGCCACCTCCTGACCTGATTCACTACCTCCTGACCTGATTCACTCTCGCGCATATGTGCAAGCCCTCCTCCACGGCACTGCTCTTTGTTCTCTTGCTCCTGAACCTGCTGGGCTCTTGCTCCATTCTCGCATTACTCTTTCTGTCGTGCTGTGTGAAGCACAGCAACCGACAACTCCCTATCAACAGCGCAGCTCCACCCGTCGATCATCCTGACTTCACGCCATAGGCTGTGACGCTTGATCTGCCACTCGCAGGCGTTTCGTACTCCCGTCAGTGTGACGGCTCAACGATGCCCCGCAAGTACCAAAACACCGTCAACGGACCTTTGTCTGAGATCCAATAATTGCATGCATGTGTTGTGTGCGTACCATGCCCAACACACCGCCTCCCCCTCCCCTGGTCGGCACAGCCGGTCGGCAGGCACAACAAGCGAGCAGTACGGTCCGTCACGGCACCGTGGCACCATGCCGAGAGGTGACGTACCACCCCGTTACCCTCACATCGGAGTCGACGTAAGCCTCGGTTCCTGTTCCTCGTCCGCGCTCCATACAGTACATCCGCCCGGCAGCGTTAATCCAATCTCCGTGTGTCTCGTATCTCGTAAGTAGCCCACCCATCCACGTATCGGCCCCGACCTCCGCGCCCTCGGACATGTCACAGTCACATGTAACTTTGGCCAGGACCCTAAGCGCTGGCCTGGGCTCATTCCCCGCAAACGGTACCATTATTAACGACACCTGGTGTATGAATCCCGTTGCGCTGTGTGTGAGAATACCACCGCCGGGCGTGACATTGTCTCAGTTGACTAGGGCCGACAGCTCTCCGCCGTACGTGGTGGCAGAAATTATTTCCGTGACACTCCGCCCCATAGTGACCATTAGAGGCCTGTCGGGAACGTAGATGTCGCTTGGAACCTTCCATTAATTGATACTACCGGTCATAAGGTTCAGTTTGTCAGTTTGGGTTCGCGGTGTTTCAAGTCCCGGGGCCGCAGCGGACTGGAGTCGGACTAGCATCCTCCGAGAAGCGGTCTCAGGCCTATGCAACAAACCGGCTGCAAACCACGCCAATCAAGCCCTCCCCTGCCCCCAAGTCTTGTTGGCAGGTGTGAAATGATCCCCCGATAGATATTACACAACGCTGATGACCGCATCGCACAGACCTCCTGTTTGTTATTCGGCCTCTAGCACATCATGGCCCTTCGCTCAGGCCTGGGTCTTCATCCTCCAAGTCCTAAGAAACCCCTGCATTGAGCACGTCGAGCTGTTGTGGCGGTATGCCTAGTGCCGGCGTGGCTGCAGGATGGACAGGAAGACCGGACACCTGGGGCTGCCTACTGCCTCAAGTGTGCCATTGGCCACAGCTTGCCCGCTTCTGGAAATCGATTCCAGCTGCGGTTTCAGCGTGACAATCCGGGGAGCAGTCGAAGCTTCCACAGATTGAATTGCGAGGCGTCAACTCTGCAATTCATACTCAGGAAAGTTTGATTTTCAAGAGATTTATCAGGACGGCGGGCAACGTCGGCCAGCTCGGCAGCTCGGGCAGGGGGTCAGGCTGCGGTTAAACTCGGGGCGCTCAGCAGGGGTTGTTTGTTCAGGTGGCGCCGGCCGTTTCGGGAACGTGGTCGACACGAGGACCTGAGGGCTGGTTGGACGAACAATGGCGTGTTTTCTTCTTCTACAAATTTCTGTCAACACACTTTGAACCCTCCTCGAACGACGTGCACAAGCCTCAAGGGCCTGCGCACGGACCCCCAAAGGGCTGGTATTATGCGGGGTATGCGGCGCCGAGCGGGCGTCAGTGGCTGCAAATACCGGTCCCCAAGCGCCTCGGAATGCTGTCGATCGTCGAGTGACCGACCTCCCTGTTGCCCGGCCCCCGTTGACGATGCGACCAGGAGCCCACGAGGCCTGGAACGTTGAGCGGATCCGCTCGGACAGCTCGGACAGCTCGGACTCTTCCGGGGAGGGGTTGGGCTGGATGCTCAGGACGTTGCTCGGCGTTCTGCTCGCCGTCTTCGCATTCCTAAAGTTACTTGGCGTGAGGGCGTGCATGGACCGTGCTACATATCGCGCCGCTCTCTCATTCCTGGCTTAGCTGCTTCTAGCGGACCGTGATGTCCGTCGGCCGTTGCGACCCGACCGAGGAACTGGCATAGTTCTCTCAGGCAGGAAGCTGGCAAACGGTCCGGATAACAAATTCCAATGGAGGCCACCGAGCAGCACGCCACAATGTCAATTGGGAGGAATACAAATGCATGCAGGAACAACGTGCAGGGAATGAGTGAGTGAGGCCCGTGGTTGGGGAGGGGATTTACGGAAGAGACGCTACGAATGGGGTCAACAAGCGATGCCGAATGCACTCTTTGGCGATGAGTGTCGAAACACTCATTGGCGATGAGTGCAGAAACACCTCGCATCCACAACTCCATCACACTACATGAAATCATCGTCGCTCCAGTCGTCCTTGGCGCCCGCAATGGCCTCCTCGGTGAACATGCCGTCGTACGACCGCGCAGCCTTCTCCTCGGCCCATTTACGTTTCTGCTCTGCCTCGTCCAGCTGTCGCGAAATCGCCTCGGCTTTCTTCTTTCGTCCCTCGTTGCGTAGGCGTTCCTGCCTCTCTGCTTCGTGATCAACCTCTTTCTCCACCTTGGTCTTGTTCAGCCTGTTCACGATGGCGTTGTCGCGCGTGTGGACTTTGACTGCAGTGTCAGCGTGTCTGGCGAGCCTGACGGGATGGTCTCGTTTGGTGTCGCGAAAGCTGGGGAGGAGTCTTAGGTCGCCCAAACGGGTCGACCTCACAAGGACGCCCGAGGTACCAGGCGACGGTGACTTTCACGCGTGCTCTGCACTCATGACAGCCGGCACAATTTCACAGGTTTTTGACCAGCTGTGACTCCGGTGTGGCTCGCAATAAGAATGGTAGCACGTCAAAGACGGGAGGGTATCGTTGTGTTCGACGATGACCTGAAGGTTGGGAAGCAGTCTCAGGTCGCGCCGACAGATTGACCTCCCAGGAACACCCGAGTTACGAGGCAACAATGACCTTCGCGTCGTCTTCTGCACTCGTGACAGCCGGCACAATTTCACAGCGTGCTTGACCAGGCCGTGACTCCAGTGCGGCTCGCCATAAGAATGGTAGCACATCGAACGCCCTTGCCAAGCCACGCCGAGACGACGGTGTGGCTGTTGAAGTCGATCACCTCTCGACGTGACCATGTCGTCACCGGCACCCCGTCCTATTCTCCTATCGCTCAAATCACGTACCCCGCTTGACTTTCTTGTCCGAATGGAAGGCCACCTGGCCCACAGCCATATCGCCAGTTTTCTTCCGTCAGGCCGCTCCCACACCCGCAGCTCACTTTCAGATTAGTAAACGGCGTGTAAATGATCTCTGTATCAGCTACACGCAATCGCGACCCCCACGGTAATGTTATCTTTCTTGTTGCCTGCCCTCAGCTCTCTCCGACCTGGCGCTTCCCAGGCCCGACGCACCCTCGATACTGTTCGCCTTGACGAGCTGCGCGGCCTCATTCACCAGCGCGGGCGGGAGCGCATCCCATGCGCCGTGTGGCTCGCCCTCGCTTTGGCGGAGGTAGACGTGCGCCGAGGACAGCTTACTTCTTATCAGCGGGACCGCGAGGGCAGCTCACTCGACGTGGAACCACACGTCGGTCGGGAGACCATATTTCAGCAGCTCCTCGTCTGGCGTCAGTTATTAATTGTTAAGTTGTCTCCTCCGACACAGCGACGCACTCTCGACTTTATCCCGTCCCCTGTGGTCAGCTGTTGCCTCCCCGTCAGCTCACATGTAAATGGTGACTGGTGGGCTAACGGCTACCTGTCAGCACTGGGCCAAAAGTCAGTGCGCACCCTTGGACGTGAAGAAGACGACCATCTCGTTGCGTAGCGTTTACCAGGTAGACGATTGAAAGAACGATGGGAGTCTCCTGCTCACTCGATAAACAAATCGAGGTGGTTGACCTCCACCTGGCGCTTCCACCCAACTTCATCCACCTACTATCGCCGTATACCCGGCCACGTTGCCAGTTGTGGCGTGCCTGAACGCAACTGATTTCAGGTGCACCTTGACGTTCGAGCTCCAACTGACAACATCAACAATCCTGCTCTTCAACATCCGGACGGCGATGAGCTCCGACGAGTACGCGATTTCAGGGAATATCCTGCGCTACTTTGACCTCACGGCGCTGCCGTATGGCAGTACCGGGGAGGACATTGCGGCCAGGCGGAAGGAGATGCCAGGTGGCCGGTTGTTCTTCGACCGTCTGCTTGAGTTTGCTGGAATCGATGGTGAGTGGATGCAGCGACAACCTCCAGAGAATATATTGGGTCACACGATCTATGTGTACACAGCAGCAGTGCTACGATGGCCACGGTGCTGACCCCAGGCCCCGCTCTCTACCCCCCGACTACGCCAGCAGGATTCCGGCGCCTTCTCCATGCGATCCACAGCAGCGCAAGTATCGACCGCCTGAAGCGCGACTGCTTTGTGTACTATCTAGTGCGGGACGTCGACGCAGCATCCGGGACAACACCCAACGGCGACATGGACGTGGACTCGGACAGAGGAGAAGACGACTCACGCGCAGCGTTGTTTGCGCGCCGCCGCTGCCTCCCCAGAACGTGGCGCGTGTTCATGGACGGATACTGGCTGCTCGACCACGGGCGGTGGGCCGAGGGCGTCGCTGCGCTCACCGACCCTGCAATCTCGGAACTCAACTTTGTCCCCGAGGTCGTGTCGGCGCTGACGACCCTCGTCTCCCCGCCCTCCCAGGCCCTTCGGCTGGTCTACGAGCTACTCGACTGCCGTCCCCTCGCGAGCGATACGGAGCGCGACGCCGCGCTCCTCGCCAAAGCGGGTGTGGCGGGCATGTCCGCCGCCTTTGGGGTTATCCGGGCCCGCGAGAAACCCGCGGACCGTGCGGCGGGACGCGACGCCGTCTGGTGCTGGGCACTGGGGGCTCCGCGCTCGCCGGCAGGGAAGGGATCGCATACGGCGCAGCCGCGCGCGTTGCGCGAGCTCCTTCATCTCCCGATGCACGAGGAGGAGAGCGCCCACCTCGTCAGCTTCCTAGCGCACCCCCCACGTCAGATCAGCCCTCCTGCCCGCAGCCTGCTGCACGACCTCGTCACACTCCGCCTCGTCCATGCTGGCAAGTACGAGGCGACGTTGGCGCTCGACCGCGAACTGGCAGGCGACGCGGCGAGCGCCGCAGACCGACAGCGTCGGCGGGAGATGGTGCGCGAGTTCATCGATATCCTGCCGGAGGCGCAGCGCCGCATCCTCCTCGGTGCAGACTACAAGAGAGGCGCGGCGGCCAACGGCACGGTCAATGGCGATGAGGACGTCGACATGGCAGGATCATGGGTCCAGGTTGAGCGCGCTCCCAGTACTGGGTCACTCCCGCCTGCGCGCCCAGCTCAGCGTGCTCCTGATGCGGCACCAGCTGCTCCAGCTGCTCCAGCTGCTCCAGCTACTCCTGCTCCTGCAACCGCGGCCGCCCCCTCCACACCTGGCCCTGTTGCGCCCCAGCCTATACGTCTCGCCCAGCGCGCTCTCGGCATCGACGGCACACCAGCGCGGAACGGAACGAAATCGCCATTCGGCGGTCCACCGCGTTTCGCCAGCCCGCGGCCCAAGCCCGAATCGACCGCGCCGCCGAGCACCTCGTCGCGCCACACATCCCCGACCCGTGTCCCCTCGCCTTCTGCACAACCCGTGCGGCCCTCCCCGCTGCGCTCTACACCCCGCGCATCGCCCTTCGTCCCGCCCACACCGTCGACCTCCAAGCCAGCACGTAAGCCGAAGCGTGTGATCAACGACGACGGACCCTCGCTCAGGCGCTCGAGCCGCCACCGCTCCGAACCTCCCGACGACGACCCGACTCCCGCACACGTCTCGCGTGCGCCCTCGGAAGCTCCTATTCCCGAGGACAAGCCTGCGCCGCCCACTACGCGGCCTAAGCGGACCGTGAAGAAGATGGAGAAGGCAGCGGCGGAGACACCAGCGCGTCCCCGCCGCAGTACGCGTGCCTCCTCCCGCGCGTCTACGGCCGAACCGACGGACAACGAGGACGACGACGACATGAAGATCCCCGGCTCGTTCGGCGCCACCCCGGTACGGCGGACACGCAATGCAGCCAAGGCAAAACTTGACGACGAGAAGGCGGCACCGGTGAAGCGATCCCGCGCTACGCCTGCCGCGCGCCGCACGACACGGGCTGCGAGTGAGGCAGCGTCAGAAGTGAGCGAGGCGCCGAGCGCGACGCCGGTGCGGCGGACCCGGCGCGGTGGGGCGAGCGAGCGCGGAAGTCCCACGCCGAGTGTGGCTAGCACAGTCGGCAGTCCTCGCCGCTCGACGCGGACTACGCGAGGCCGCCGCGCAGAGTAGAGGACGAGGAGGAGACAAGGTCACTTATTATAGTACTACCACATAGTATGCATCGTTAGTTGGCAGTCAGTCGAGGCAAGCACACATTATGCCGCAATGCATACTGTCGACAGCGGAGCTGTCCGTCTCGAGCCCACGAGACCGTCTAGCGCCACAGCGTGGCTTAAATCTAATGTCAGTTTGGTACTCCCTCGCGGCTCCGTTCGGCCACTCACGTATTGAGAGAGCCAGCGGAAGCCCTCCCCGTAGCCCTGGCGCATGACGACCGAGCACATGAAGACCTCGATGGGGCGGATGTCCCGGAGAGGCACCTTGCCCTTGCCGGTAGTCTGGTAGAGGCCGAGTTGGTGGCGCAGCTCCTCCTCTGAGACGGCACCGATCGCGTCAATCTTGTTACCGAGGATGAGGAAGGGGACGTTGGCAAGCTCCTCGATGGAGACTAAGGTTAGCAAACTGCGCGCAGGCCCCGGTGTGCTAAGCGGGATGGGATCAGAGATGGGGTGCGGACAGTAGACTGGGTGCGGACAGGAGTCGGGGGTGCGGACAGGAGTCGGGATGCGGGCAGAAGACGGGTTGCTGCGGGTCCCAGCGCGGTGTGGCCCGATAAGCCACCCAGCTAGCTAGATGCCCAACTGTCTAGCTGCATCTCGTCACCCAGCTCCGCGCTAGTCACCGCCAAATGACCTCGGAACTCACGCAGCGAGTCGAGCTCGGCCTTGCTCTCGCCGAAACGCTGGGTGTCGGCCGCGTCGACAAGGAAGACGATACCGTCGACCTCGGGGAAGTAGTCACGCCAGAGACGGCGCGCCTGCATGTGTCCACCCAGGTCGTACGTCGTGAAGCGGACATTGCCGATCGCGAGCTCCTCAGACGTCGGGTGCAGGGTAGGCTGGAGTGTAGCGAGGCGGTCGTTCTTGAGCATGTGGAGGAGGGTCTGGGGGTTAGCACTGTCGACGGGGGTCGAGGGCTAGCTGGCGGCGCGACGCTTCCGGCGAGATGTCAGGTGGACAGATGGGCGTCTTTCCCGGAGCCATCATCGATGCGAGGTGGAGGTGAGAGGAAGATTGCGAAGGAATTGCGTCACGCGAAGCTTGGCACGCGCGGATGCCGGACGAGGCCCTCGTTTGCCACGACACTCCGCCACTCAAGCAAGCAGTGTCTCCCATCTACACTTGTCGCCGTCCATCATGCTCGCGAGACTCACCGTCTTGCCAGCGTTGTCGAGGCCGAGGAACAGAAGCTTGGCATCTGAGGTTAGCTGATCATGGCAACAGACGAGCTACACACTCTTGTTCATAAGACCTGCAGTTAGCGGAGTCACAGGGCATAGATTAACGTACCGAGCTGGGCAAGGATGTCCCAGAACCAGTTCTGCGCGTCAGTGTTTCGGTCACTTGCCACATGTCGCAGTCGCGCAGTCGAGACTTTTGCGTCGCCATCGGCTGCTGCGGCTGCGGCTTCTCCTCGGACCCCCGGAGTCTTGGGACTGCGGAGACAGCATACGCACGAGGATAAACATGGCGAACCGTTAGAGTACAGAAAGAAAGGCGAGGGGAGAGAAGTTGTGGGAGGTAGTGTGAAGAGCGAGAGGAGGGTGAAGAGGACGGACGCGCCCGAAGTTAATCAGAGCGTACAGCACGGAGGCCGCCACCTAGCCGCGTGGCACCTCCTCCTGCATCTTTGGACAATGGGCAGCCGTGGGAGAGTTAAGCACGTGTTTTCCACGTGCCAAACTCCGTGAGTGGCAGATTATGAAAGCAAGCAGAACCCGCAAAAAGCTGAGTTGTCTCCGACATCGGATCGATCGGGGTCGGAGACACAAATAACCGTGCGGGACGGAGATCAAAGTCAAAAGTACCTAAAGCCTGACACCACTCTGAACTCTCTGAACTCTCACCTCCTCACTCTAGCACCTCTGGCATCGCCAACTCCAGCAGCCATGTCCAAGTCTCCTTCCCCTCCTCCGTTCCCCCCTGGGTTCAGCAGACCTGTCTGCGTCTTGTAAGCTGGCTAGACCCACTACCCAAAGCTTTCCAAAGCTGACGACAGCTGCGCGTCGTCCCCGGGCTCGGATGGGATCTATGCCGCTGCTACCCGAAGTGTCGGTACTGCCCTTGGAAGCGCGGGCATACCCGTCGTATATGGTGGCGGCCGACGCGGTCTTATGGGTACGTCTTGCTCCTTCTGCTCTTCCTGTTGCTTCTCCACGTTCTTGTCGTTGTTTTGGCGCCATCAGCAGGTCCGTGCTCGATGGCGGCGTCGCCGCGGTACTTCCGACGGAAGGTGGACACGCACGAGGGCTTCCACGTCCACGCACATGTCCATGCTGACCACAGGTGTCGTGTCATACTCGGCGCTCGAGGCCGGCGGCCGCGTCCATGGCATCCTGCCCAGAGCGTTGATGGCGCGTGCGGCCGAGTCCACACCCATCCCGGGCGAGATCAAAGCCAAGTCCGATGAGGGTATCGGCTTGGACCTGCTCAAGAACAACTACGATGGGCGGCTGACGATGGAGGTTGTCGGGAGCATGCACGAGGTCAGTCGGGTGGTCGCGCACCATCCTTGTCTCGAATCAAGGGGCTGCGCTGGATCTGTGATCCCGAAGCACACTGACGCCCAGCGCAAGGCTAAGATGGCAGATCTGAGCACGGGCGGCTTCGTTGTCCTCCCGGGAGGATATGGCACGTTCGAGGAGCTCCTTGAGATGGTCACGTGGAATCAGGTATGTGGCGCATGACGCGGTGGCGGCGCGACTAACCCCAGATCGGCATGCACTCTCTGCCCGTCATTGTGTTGAACAGTACGTGTTTGTAGACGGAACCCATCGGTGGCACCGACGATGTCCGCTCACACCAGTCAACAACTTCTACTCGCCCCTCCGCGCGCAGCTGGAGCAGGCCGTGTCGGCCGGCTTTATCAAGCCCGAGAACCTCTCCCTCATGCAGATCATCGATCTGCCGGACGGGGGGAACACGGACCGAGCGCGCCAAGGAGAGTGGGGCCCTGTGACAATCGAGGCGCTTAGGCAGTGGGCTTTGCCTGTGAGTACATCGTTCTTTGTAACGGAGGTGGCCAAGCTGACAGCAGAATGGAGCAGGATACGGCTTCAGCTGGGACGACGTCAAGCAGGCGAGCCCTTAGACCATATGCATTATTGACTCTAGACCTCTGCCCTCCTCTTTGGGACCTTTGGCACCTCGCCGTCGGCACTAACAAAGGACGTGGACAGCCTACCGGCCCTTTTCTCTACAGGACGCTATACTACGCCCTCACCCCCAGTTCCCCTGACACGGTCGAGCGTGCCCCTGTGGGAGCGGCACGTTGCCCGTCTCCGTGCGGCCCATACGCACTTTGTCGCGCGGGATGGGAAGGAGGCGTGGGGCACGTGGCCCGGTGAGGAGGCACTTTGGAGCGCCACTGAGGCTGTCCTCGCCGAGCGAGACAGGAATGAGCCTGGAGATTGGCGCGTCAGGATTCTCATCCGGCCAAGAGGAATTGTTGAAGCTCAGGCCCTCCCAGCGCCAAAGGGTATCAGTACGTCGCGCCAGCAGAGGCGATAAAGTCCGGCCGTCTGACACCAGGCCCCTTTGCGTCATTCGACAGCCCCGCCCCAGTGCGACCAATCTACCTCGACCCCACACCCGCGCCTACCCCCGACGACACCAGTTTCCGCGCATACAAAACAGAGGATCGCAGCGTGTACGATGCGGCGAGCGCACGTGGGCCGCCTGGGGTGTCGCACCCTGAGGTCCTCCTCCACGACGGCGAGCACGTTCTCGAGACCGTCACCTCTAACGTGGCTGTCTGTATGCCGCGTGCGGCTGCCACCGCCGCGGCCGCTAAGTTACCTGCCGATAATACAGGAGAGGCGGAGTGGGTTTGGGTCACGCCGCGCTCGGGCTCTTTGCTTCCGGGAACAGTGCGTGCTGACCTCCTCGACCGCGGAGTAGTTGTAGAGGGCGATTTGAAACTCTCACACTGGCGCGAAGCTGCCGAGAAGGGGTGGAAGGTCGTTGGCTTCAACGGGTTCAGGTGAGCTTAGCAGACAACGTATGCTGACAGCAGGGGTGTATGGCAGGCTGAGATCGTCATCTGAAGTGGGGAGGTAAGGGATATGGGCTTTGGTGTCGAAAACGCCCCACATCCGTGTCACAATGTCTCATGTCTCGTGTCTCAGTTAGATCCGTCATGGAAGATTACAAGATTACGGCTAATGTCTCACTGGGACTCGCGTTGTCCGAGACATTGCTCGGGCATTAACTTCGAACGATGAATTATGGATACTTGCATTGCAACTATCTGCAACATGACAAGTCCGCCCGAAGCCGGGGTGGGACTCGGACTCAGCTTACCGCGTTTGGGGGAATCGAATTGGGGTCGAATGCCGAAAGCTGTGCAGTTTCACGCCAGATGCCATGTACCGATACACAGATACCGATCCGTTTCGAAATGTATACAGGGGCGGAGTCGGATCGGTGTCGGGTCGGAGTCGCTCGGCGGCCCCGACACGTGTTGGCGGAGTTGAGCTGTGTCAACTCCGCCACCTACTCAGGACGACTGGCGGAGGGCCTTGGTTTTACATAGTGTGGCCCGGTGTACAGTAGTGTGGACTGGTGACTGGCGACGGGCATCATTTGCGCAGTGCCTGTTCCCACCCCTCATATCTATTTGTGTTCTGCCTCCGGTACCTCGGGATTGGCGCTCTAACAGGAGCACGCCGCCTGCAAGTCGATACGGTAAATGAAAGAAGTCTCCACGGACGGGAATGCTTCCTCTCTATTCACTGTGGCCGCTAGCGCCGCTAGCGCCGCTTCTGGCGGAGGAGCATGGCTCAACGAGCGCACTCGCGGCATGGATAGCAGGTCGATGCACATAACCTATGCGCAGATCAGTTCCACGTGTGTGCCTTATGTGTCTAGCGTTGAGCCAGGGACACCCAAGCGTGCCAGTACCTAACTTTGTATGCATGCTTGGCTAGCGGGCTGATTAGTCGACCAGGTTTGGTTAGAGGGTGGCATTGGCGCAGGGTTCTGGTGGGATGCGTCTTTGCGGGAACTTGGAGCCCTTTCGTAGTTCACATGTTTGCGCAGAGTAGAGGAGATTGCTAGGTCCGCTAGGCCAGGCAGAGCAGAGTTAGGCAAAGTAAGTACAGAAATCAGGGAGGCCCTCTGAACATGCTGACCATAGCTGACCAACACTCATGGAACTACTCGGCGATGTCGACTTGCCACTGGTGCCCGAGCAACAAAATTCCGTGCCCCACTTGCAAACTACCGAGGCGCTCGGTCTCGATCCTCGCGAACGCGTACGCAGCAGGGTCGGATCTTTTTCCCGCTGACATCAGACCTCATGTATCAGTGCCAAGAGCTGACACGCGTTCCAGCAATTGCCATCCAGTTGGACGGAATACTTGGCTCGCGGCTGCCGGGTCATCCCGTTAGTAGCTTGAGCATGTCAGTAGGACTGCACTCCCATCGCCCACGACCAAACCGCGAAACTTGCTTACATCTGCCTGTTGTCGACGGGGCGGCAAATGGCCAGTGAGGGATGGGTGCCTGTGCCGTGCCGTGGCGCGGTGCCTGGGTTGGGAGTTGGTCCGCGATTTTGCGCGTGCTATGAATTTGTTACTGTGATGAACCAGGACGTTGGATGGGCCGGCCGTGGCCTCCCGAAGGCTTTTGATGGTGCACATTGTGCGGGCGTTGGGTAGTGTGCGGGGGCATGGACATCTTGACTTTGTCATTTTTTATCCTTCTGTCTTCTTTATTGTTCTTGAGGAGGTTTGTGTTGTTGATGTTATTGTTCAGAGTCCGAGAGAAGAGATGGGATTGAGCAAGGATCGGAGAGGATCGTCGTTCAGGCCCTCAGGCACTCGCAACTAAATGCGTATTAGATGGCTGCTTTCTAATGATTGGTCAAATTTCTATTGAATTAAGAACTGATAATTCTAATGAGTCCCTCTTTGTGGATGGGAGAACCCTTAACAGTCGGGGAACTGTTTACCCTGGGATAAACCCTGTGTCCTTTTCCCTAAGCGTGCCCATTTCACTCTCCCACGACACCGTTCCTTCTCACCTTCCTCCCTCCCTGCCCTCCTGCCCTCCTGCCCTGCACCCACCCTTGCACCCACCGCCCTTCCCCCCCTCTTCTCTGCCCCGCGCCGTCATTTCTAATCAACCTCCTCCAAAGTGCTCTTTCACCTCTTCACCTCTTCACAGTCCTTTCATCACATCTCATCCTCTCATCACATCTCGCCACTCAACAGATAGTCACCGACCAAGACGAAGACGACGACGACGACCACGACCACGACGGCGACGACGACGTCAACGAACGAGTACTACTCCTACTGCGACGAGTCAACAATTCAGGAGGTGGACATCACTTTATACGTGCCCAACTCTGTGCCTAGGAGTCAACTCTGGACCTGGACTTTTGAACCCTCTGCTCGTCCTCCCTTTGCCATCCCTTGCTCTCTCATCCCCTCTCATCCCTTCTGCTCCAACAACGACCGCCATTGAACGGTCACTCTCCACCTCTCCGCCTCTCCAACTGCTCTCCTTCCGCCTCTCCACTCTTCAACCTCTCCTCCTCGACCACCTCGACAACCTCGACAACCTCGACGACTCGACCACCTCGACCGCCTCTCTCCGCTCCCAATCCCCACCCCACTCACTCCGCCCGACTGAAAGCCCGCTGGCCTGCCCGCTCGCCAGCTTTGCCCTTGGTACAAACTACATTGACCCAAACCGGCCGTTGCTGCCCTCTCCGTCGCTGTCCAACAACTCGGGAACTCTCCTTGTCAACCAAACCAACCAACCAAACCACCCAATTCCACATCCCATCGCAGCTCGTTACATACCACTCACTGCTCTCTCTCTCAACATCAACCCTCACACCGCGCTCTCCAGCCTCTTAGCAAACGACCCCTCCTCTCCCAACTCTTCAAGCAACGCATGCCCTCCTCTTGACCCACCCTGGCGCAAAAGCAAGGCGGCTAACAACTTCCCCTTTGCAGGAACGCGCCGCTCTACTACTGCCAACATTCCAACCTCGCAAGAAGCCAGCATAGACATCCCTGGACTCTTCTTACTTCCAAAGGACATCAAGCGTTGACTCGTCTCCATTTCATATCATCACAGCTCTCGCCAATTGGCACCCCTAGTGGCAAGCAACTCCGTCGCACTGGCTTATTGCGGCAGAGTTCCCTATATCACACTGCAGCAGTAACAGGCAACCTGTTTTCTGAGGGGACAACCTCCTCGGGCGCGACAAGCCCAGGGATCCTGTCGTCCATCGCGCGGCCCCACTAACGCGCGCACAGGCCATTACGGTCTTGCACCATGACATCCCACGATCCAGATTCCTCAGGCGGGCAGCTGGCCGAGCCAACCGGCATCGGCGTCAGCGTTGGATCAAATGGCCCCGGAGCGAGCAGCACCGCCCATCTAACTAGCACGCTGGAGAACTTCCCCTCCCCGCCTCGCCGTCAGTCTAGCGATCCGAATGGATTCATCGGCGTCGATCCTCTCGACTCGTCCAATCCTATCCCTGGACACATGCCCGGCTCGTTTCCACCTGGGTGAGTCGCCTTGGACCCCATTCGCCTTTGTCGTGCTGACTGTGTGCAGCGGTTCGCCAACGTTTGACGGCCCGTCGTCTGCGCCGCCCGTTCCATCTGTCATTGCGATGACCCACCCATCCCAGTTTATCCACACGCACCACCCGCGGCGCGGATCTCTGACCCCCTTGGGTCTCCATGTCATCTCGCCAGTGCCTCCACAACTCCAGCACGCAATAGACGGCAGCGTGTCACATACACCATTCAGCTCGTCACCCATCCGCACCGTCGGCTTCCACGCAGTCGACGGACAACCGTACACACTGGAGCCAGCACGACGTGACTCCGTCGCGACAGTCTCGAGCTCCGCGTCCAAAACGAGTGCTGCGTCCAATCTCACAGCGACGAGACCGGGGTACTCACCTAGTCATTTCAATCGGCGCTCATCGTTGACGCCATCTTTGTCCAGTCTGGGACATTCAACAAACCATGGTCAGCAACACCAGACCCAGCAGCGGTCGACGCCATTATTTGATGCCAGCCGAAGACGAGGCTCGCTGACGCCATCATTGCCTACTCTGTCGGCGCCATCTCCCACACGAGCGGTCGTGACTGGCAAACTGGCTCCCAAAACCCCATCAGCAGACTCGCCACTACCGCATACCTCAACCTTGGATGTGCTGCCAAGCGAGAGGCGAGGGAGCGTAGCGGCGCTTATGGCGGAGGAGAGCAACAGCAGGCGTGGGAGTTTACCTCAGCTTTACTACGGAGCGTGGACAGGACCTGGAGATAGGCGAAGGAGCGGGGAGAGCGAAAGAGGTGCGAAAGGCGCGACGATAAAGAGAGGATTCAAGTTCGGCTCTATAAACTCGGCCGAGCCACCACCAGATCTCGACGCAGCGACCAATTCGCTGCAGCGCATCGCACAGTTATCTTCAGCCAAGAAGACTGATTCCTCGGCATTTGAGGCAGCCGAGCAGGCCGAAGCAGAGCGCCAGAGACGTGCATTTCTGGCTGCAACCTATGGCGAGGAGGGACGACGAGCGCGTGCGCGACTCAGTCTCGGAGGCAATTCAGCGTCGCCCGCGTCACCCGCATCAACTCGTCGCCAGAGCCTGATGTTATGGGAACGCATCAAGGGTAGCAGCGATAGCTCGTCCGCATCGCATGGGACGCCAGGTCCGCCGAGTACTGAATCCTCAGGACATGAGCTTACCGAGGCCCGACGCCCGAGCCTTCCTGTCAATATTCCGCGAACGCCGCGTGCAGACCCATCGTCATTGTTTGACGATCAGACAGTGTGGGATAACCCTGATGGTCTTCCAGATGCTGAAAACAACAACGTGAGTTGGTCGTGGCGGCCTCAGCGTCTACGAGTGCCTGTGCTGACCCATCTTTAAAGGCCACGCCTCAGCGCCCACTGCCTCCACTCCTTCCACTTTCAGACCCCGTGCCCCGACTTCTGCCCTCAACCCTTGCACTGCATCGAGCATCGCATTTGCTTAATGCTCGCAACCTCACATCCGATCCACTACCAGCGCCACTGCCAGAGACTCTTCACCCTCCACAGCCCGTCGACCTGTCCGAGTTTGACATCGACTTCATTCTCGCTGGCTCGCGATCCCAACTTGGCCGTACAGGCAGTAAGAGCTCACAACGACTCGGTAATCAGAGCGGTGGCCGGGGTAGCGACGAAATTCCAGGCCCAGGCGGCCGCCCGGCCGCTCCCGAGGAGGAGGATTCGTTCGCGAAGTTTGTTGGCGCGTTCGACGACGAGTATGGAGGACGGCGTGGGGAGTGGACGTTCCGCGCGCAGCCCCGTTCGGCCCAACCGACGAACAGCAGGAACCCAACGCGCCCCGTGCCGCGTGCCGAATGGGAGTCGCCCAGCGGCGGCAGGTACGAGATCTACCCCAACGGCGACGTGCGGTCGGTCGTGTCCGGAAGTGTGTGGCGCATAAAGCGAACAAGTAATCGCGAGTACGAGCTGGAGCAGCCAATGCCGGGCCTGCTTCCCATGCCCAACGTCGACAGCCCACCAGCGAACGCACCGCAGCCTGTCATCATCTCGGCGTGCAGCGGGTACGCGTTGGCCTCGAAACTCGTCCACACCGAGAATGGCGGTGTCAAGCTTCCCATTCCGGTGTACCGCGAGCTGTCGAAGAACAGTCGTTTTTCACGCCGTTTGGCAGCGGCGAATAGGAACCGTCAAAGCATCGGTGATTCGCTCAACGAAACCGACGAGCGCAAGCGCACGGGCAGTCAGGACTCGGGCGCCACCGCCACCGCACATGCCCAGCCTATCCAGCGGCCTCCACCCGTCCGCACGAACAACTCAAACACGTCGTCCAGCCAGTCCAACACGACGCCCACGTCGCTCTCGCCCCCCAAGGATGAAAGCAAGCGCAAATCGAGGAAGGACTCGGATGATGACAAGAAAAAGGAGAAGGGGTTCTCGGGCGTGCTCAAGCGCAGCCTGTTCAAGGCTAGCAACATTCTTGAGGAGAGCAAAGAGCGCAGCGGCAAGTTCTGGCCCAACGGCAGCAGCGGGAGCTACAGCTTCAAGGCCTCAGCACCGATTAACACCCGCCCTCCACCAGCCCACCACCACTCTGACCGAAGCGACTCGGCATCTGCATCGTCGCAACACTCGAGCAAGCACACGAGCGAGAGTGCGGACGAAGAGCAGAATGACGAATTGTTTGGGTCTCTAGGGCTTGGCATCGAGGATGAGCAGAATGGAGGTCATCCATGGAAGGAAGGCAGAGCTTGGGAAGGAGTTCCCGACGACGCATTGGCAATGGTTATTCCTATCGAATGCGACAAGCACACGCCGCCATTGCCACACACCCCCGCGGCCACGAAAGCTTTTATCAACCCGTTCTTCGTCGACGGGCCTCGTCAAGCGCTACTGGTGTGGTTCACTCCGTTCAACACTCCTTCGCCTGATCGGCCAGAGAGGCCGGAGAGGCCGGAGCGATCAGAGCGACTTGAGCGGCAGGGCTCGTCAACGCTGTTCAAGATAACCGAGGCGCCGCATCACGAAGTGTGGGAGGGCGCGCCCATGGCGTCCTCGCTATCGCGCCTGCCAAAATTACTTCGACCGCGGGGGAGCCGTGCTGATGGCCCGTCGCCGCTGTCTGGCGCCAAGCACCTCCCTCTGCGACCACACTCGTCAACCCCACCAAACGGCGACAACAACCTGTCGCGCTCATCATCTAGAGCCTCGCGCAACCTCCAGCCCCTGCCATTTAAGGGTTACCGCGTGGTTGCGAAAGTCGTTGACACGGAGGACCTCCGCTCACAGTCGGAGATCCCCGTCATCGGCCTCGAGGCGTGGACGGAGCAGCTGCGAACTGGCAAGCCTGTGGGCGTGAACACGCCTCCACCAGAAGGGCATCGTGATGTGGAGTTGGCGAGGTCAACCTCGCCTTTGGCCGAGGACAAGGACTCGGTGATGAGCGGACGCGCATTCCCAACCGTTATTGCGGTGTGCCACAACCAGAGCTCTGGAGTTGAGTTTGTGCTCGAGGGTCTCGACCGCTTGGGATTGTGTAAAGGCGAGAGCGCGTGGGGACCGACGGGCTACGAGGAGTGGCGAGGCACGGGGTTGAGTGCCAACGGGCGACAGATGCTCGACCTTTTGTGGGCGGGGTGTGCGGCAGTCATGGGTGTGTAGTGTGTACACTGTTTGTTTGTTGGAGGCCGTTTGTTGGTGACCAGAGACCCGTCTGGCCAGCGGCTGTAGTTCTCATTCTCTGGGCACAGGTTTAGATCATGCATGCACATGTTACAATGTCACGACTACATCTGCGGTATCACCATTGCATACCTTCTTTGTATTCTTTAATTATTCCCCGGACATCTGCGGCTTCCCCGGGACAGCGAGCATTCCAACACAACAAAAGAAGGTACGTTATGATCCCAGCTATAGGCCAGCTATGGTCTCATGACTGTGGGCGTAGTGGCCACTGCACGCCACTCCAGAACGGATGGGCTTCGCTCCGAGGGACGTTCCGCGGCGAAGCTTGTGAACCGCGGCTCGTCAACTTAAAGGATGGGAATGGGACGGACGTTGTCTTGGCCTTTCGTCTCGTCTTTCGGCGTTCTCAGAGACTTCGGAGTGTCCGGAAAATGGCTGAATGGTTGCTCAAGCCCCCAAAGCCACTATTGCTTCAACCCCCTTAATTGTGCCTCGGTGCAGGGACAGGTTAGAAACATTTGTATTATCGAGATACAAGGAGTGTGAGTTTGCGTAGTTACCCTGCAACGTGTTGATCGTCATCCATCCTCTCCACATCCGCTCACCACATCTGCAATCGCCACAATCACCAGTCGTCACAACATTTACTCTTAGTTACTTTGAACATTGCGTCCTGGTCTGCAGGAATCACACTCGAGCATCGCGTCTCACCCCACCGCGTTCATTTTTGTAATTCATTCATCTGTCTCTTCTTCGTCAGTCCCGTCAGTCCCGTCCGCTCGCTCCGGTCGGGCCTTGACAACACAGCATGAGCCTTTAGCACCGGCCGCCGCAACACACCAACTGCTCATCAACGGCATCACCTCCTATCACATCCTCAACAACCTCCACTCGTTACCGCTTGACACTCCCCACTAGCCGTACAGGCTTGTCACGACCGGCTCCGCAGCACTGCGCAGCGCTCCAGGTCTAATTGGCGATGGTCCCTTCGATCCTTGGCGCCCGATCGCAGCCACCGCCGCCGCCGTCGCGCCGCGACCGGCTGTCGGGGGACTCCAGGGACCACCATGACCACCGCGGGCAGCTAGAAGCAGCGTCGACCATGCCGCGCGAGCGCGACAGAGCAAGCGTGACCATCGGGGTGGAGATCGCTGGCGGAGTTGCCGGTGGAGTGGGTGCGCCAGCCGGGGTGGGCCGCAAGCGGGCGCGCATCAAGAAACCCCGTCGGCTTGGCGTCCGCTCCGCGCTGTCGACCTTTGCATCACACCTCGCGCCGCCGGCGCACCCCGACGTCGGCGTGCTTGCGCGCGACACAACCACGGGGCAGGGCTGGTCCGGCTCGGCGTCGACGTCGAGCGGCAGCGTCTCGTCCCACTCGAACTTGGCCCGAGTGATGTCCTACTCAAACGGCCAATCCCACCACCACTCGGGTTCCCATTCGCGCAGCCGTGCATTCTCCGGCGGGTGGCTGCTCGCAGACAACGGGCCCTATGGCACCCAGTCGGGCCGGTGCGAGGAAGAAGAAGAGGAAGAGGACAGGGCGTCAATACGTACCGTTAACGCGGTGGTCGTCGACAGCGAGTTTGGGCATCCCCGGAAATCGCTGGACGAGTGGACAGAGTACAAGTCGCACACTGCGGACGATATCAGCTCCGTCAAGACCAGCTCGACGACACAGCCGACGAGCCGCATGGCGGCGTGGGTGCGCGACCAGATCCTCGTGCCCCTGCTGCATTATGCCGACTCGCGGTTCCCCGACAAGCGTATGGAGCGGCAATTTATGCGCGAGGTGGGTAGATGGCAAGTCCACGAAGCTGACAGCAGCGCTGGGTCGCGGAGAAGAGCAGCGCGATGCTCGCAGCCTGCTTTCTCGTTGTCCAATACGTCCTGTTTGCGGGTCTGCAGGGCATGACAGAACCCTACCACTACTACTCGTACATCGGTATTGTGGGCTTCTTCACCGTCCCGCTGCCGTTCATGGTCGGCTTCAACGGACCCCGTCGCTTCCAATGGCTGTATCAGCCCTTTGTGCTATTGGCAACGTGGTCCACTGGATATCTCCAGACAATCGAGATGGTGAGTGCCGCCCCGGCCGGGGTTCCGAGCAGTAGGAACTGCAATCAGCTCTTGGTTGGCATGTGTCCTTGTTTTGGACCTAAAGTTTGAAGTCAATGCCCTGGCAGCGTGTTTAGCTCGGAGCGGGCCAGTACTGGCTCCCGCTCCGGTCATGTCCGGTCCGCGCGGTGCTTCTCCTGATGGCAAACACTCGTGGAACATCGCTCACACCAGTACCGCTGCGGCTACAAGTATGGTGACTACTCGCCCAGAAATACGTGCGGCGCGAGGGTCTTCCTGTGAGTGGTGCGCTCCTTTATAAACGGCCTTGGGAACATCGGTCATTCCCGCGTCCAATGTGACGTTCCGACGCCGGCGACGATATCTGACCAGCATCGCTGACGCCAGATACATGTTCGGATTGCTCTTTGGCTTGCCGACGATTGCATCGATCGGGCTGTGGGGCCAGCGAGTGCTCACCGTCTCGGCCGCAGCCGCGTACATGATCATGAGCATGGTCCTGTTCATTCCCCATTGGAACAGGCGGCAGCCGTGGATCCGGCAGCCAATCTGCTTGCTCTTGTACCACATCTACATCAGCCTGTGGTCGTATTGGCGGGAGCGGGCGGACAGGCAGACATTCCTCCTCCGGCAGCAGCTGAAGGCGCAGTACAACGAGCTGCAAACCGCACAAACGATGGAACGCCGCGCCGAGCACTCGAAGAAGCAGTTTGTGTCGTACATCTTCCACGAGGTGCGCGTACCGCTCAACACGGCGATGCTGGCCGTGCAGAATCTTGAGGGTGAAGGAGTGTTCGAAAGTCTCGATGAGGACCAGGGGATCATGGTGCATGGGTTGACGTCCAGTTTGGGGATGATGGAGAAGGTACGTGTCTGGTGACACGCCAATGTGCAAGGCAGAAGTGACGGCTTGCAATTGGGCTGCGCATTCCTGGCTGTCCCAGCACATCTGAATAACTGGAGCTAACTGCAGGTTCTCAATGACGTCCTCTCGTTCAATCGCATGGACTCGGGCCAGCTCACTCAGGCGCGCAAACCGTTCGACTTTCACAAATCCATCCGTGTCGTTGCCTTTGCGCACCGCGGTCAGGCAGACACGACCCACGTCGATTTCAGCATCGAGCTCGACCCACGGATAGACAAGCTTGGCCTGTTCGTGGGCGACGAGATGCGACTGCGGCAGATCACCAGCAACCTTGTCTCGAACGCGCTCAAGTTTACGCGCGAGGGCTCCGTGACAGTCGTCACTCGATTGGTAGCCCCTGTTGGAGGGGGTATCGAGTCAGACGAGGACGGCCGATCGCCTCGGGAGAGCTTGGCGCTGCCGTCGCACAGGCCAAACTCGACGACTTGGAAAGAGGATACAGTGCCGGTTCTGCTCGAGGAGGAGACGTCGGAGGGCACTGCATCGACGGGGCGGACAGGAACCACAACGACAACCTCCCGGACGGGGGCGTCGGAAGAGAAGCACGGGGAGAAAGACCCCGAGCTGGGGCTCGACCGCGAGGATGTCGAGAAGGATGAGAAGGAGGCGCCGGGCGTTTCCGGGGACAAACCACGCCCACTGTCTGGTATCACGGCACCGGTATCGATTGAAGCTAGCTCGCGTCCGTCCCGTGCGAAGCGGTTCACAATAGTCCGCGTAGAGGTCCACGATTCTGGTCCGGGTTTGCGGTCCTCCGACCTCGTTGATAACCGCCTCTTCTCGCCCTATGTGCAGACTGAGATAGGGCGGCGGCAGGGTGGCAAGGGCTCGGGCCTGGGTCTTGCGCTTGTCATGCAGCTGATCCGCATCAGTGGCGGGCGCCTCGGGGTCGAGTCGAAGCTTGGCTCAGGCAGTACTTTCTGGTAAGTCTTCGCCTTGTATCGCAGAGTCGTCGCTGACCTCAGGTTTGAGCTGCAGTATCCCCTCCTCGAGCCGCGCGACAGCGGTGGCACATCCCCTCCTTCACCGGCCACGGTGTTCTCTTTCCCTGGCTCACTTGACCGCGCCTCCACCCCACGGCGGCGGTTCAGCGCGTTTGCGGACAACATGGGGTTGGGATTGTCCGAGCGCCGCCAGTCAGCCCCCGAGCCTCGCCGCACAACCTCCAACGACTACCCGGTAACTCGTTTAGGATCGGTAGCTGAACGCGGGAGCGCTGCTCCCTCGGAGACCCATGGAGTCAGCGACCACGAGGGCGGAGTCAGGTCGCGCGTGGGGTCCTTCGTGTCCGTCTCCTCGTCGGTGGCTGTTTCAGGCGATCGGCGAGAGGACGTAGCCCCTACGTTGTACGCCACGGCGCCCGCTGGGCCGCCTGCGCTGAGTCCTGGCGGCGGGGCTGGAGCTGGAGCAGGGGTAGCTCCATTGCGCACCCAATTGAATGCCAGCGAAAGTGGAGATCAGAGCTCGGCTGTACACGCTCAGCCTCAGAGCCCTGGGTCACCAGGCGTCGCGTTCTCATGGTCCCACGGTCGTTCCCCTTCCAGGCTTTCATCCCCGCCGTCGCCTACCACTGTGGCGCCGATGAAGATGACGATCTCAGCGCCCTCAACGGCGCTGAGTCACATCCCGACTGCCATCGCTGCCCCAGCCGCTGTGGCACCCGCAGGCGACATACCTGCGCCGAGTCCCGTGGCGCCCCGCCGAACCCCCGCGTCCCGGCGCAGCCTTGGAGAGGGCATATCCGCCCTCGTCGTCGACGACGACACGCTTACACGCCGTCTCATGAGCCGCATGCTCACGCGTCTCGGCGCGGAAGTTAGCATGGCTGACAACGGGCAGAGTGCGCTCGACGCCATAAATGCCAACGACTTTGACGTGGTCTTCTTGGATAAGTGAGTGGGGCGCAAGCGCATGTGAGAGCGAGCTGACTCCAGCCAAATGCCGCTCATGTCGGGTGTCGAGGCAGTACGGGTCCTCCGCGCCCGCGGATCGGACCTCTTCGTTGTTGGGTGTACAGGCAACGCTCTCGAGGAGGACCAGACCGAGTACCTCGAGGCTGGGGCCGATGCGATTCTCCCCAAGCCCGTGCACCAGGCGGACATGGAGGGCAAGCTAGAGGAGGCGCGCGAGCGGACTCGCGAGCGGCGCGAGAGAGGGGAGAGTAGAGCCGGCGGAGAGGCAGACCGTGAGGATGACGGCGCCACGACGGGCTGAGGCCATGGGTGAGGTTGGGTCTTTCCACGAGGCGATCTTGGGAAGGACTCTGTGGTGGTGGGAGGCATATTTGGGGACATCTGGGGATCTAGGAACGGGCTTACATTCGTGTTGTACGCATCTTTGCATTGATACTTCTCCCCGGGCGGTCAAGCCGCCCGATAGGCTACAGCGTTGGCGCGGGAGCTGCCTTTTCTACTCTACAACTGTATCACCTCTCGCTCACTGCGCGAGCGCTTCCCTTGCCTGCGCGGCGCTCCTCTCCGACGCAAGCCGGATTGCCCATGTCAGCTCATACGTCTTGGTCGCGTCCTCGAACGTGCTGAGGATGTGCGCGTCAGGCTTGCCCTCAACGGCATCGATGAAGCTGCTCATCTCGGAGAAGAACGGGTCGTCGTCTGTGAACGAGTACCGCTCCTCGTGGTCGTCGCCGGGCCGGCGCACCGTGAGCTGAGGGGCATTGTACGGGTCGATAAGGCGCATATGGTAGCCGTCCGCCCAGACCTCGAGCTCGCAGTCGTACGCGGTGCCCTGGAGCGCGACGGTATGCGTGAAGCTCCCCACGGCGCCGTTGGCGTACTTCCACGTCGCGCTCGTAATACGCGGGATGCGCTGTTCCTCCGGAATGGCGGACTCGTCAATCGGGATGGCTGACAGCTGGCCCGGTTTCTCGTACCACTCCACGGAGTGCGCTACGACCGACTTCATGTTGACGTCGCCGCCGAAGTAGCGCGACAGGTCGCAGAAGTGGGTGCCCTGCTCGATGATGGGACCCATGTCGATCGACTTGTTCCACCACGCCGGCTTGTCGATGGACTGGTAGGCGGCGGACTGGGATCAGCGGGGTTGGGCTGGCCACTCACATAACGCGCATTCGTGGCCATGACCGTGAGGTTGTTGTCATGGATGATCTGCTTCATCTTCTGCACGACGCGGAGATACCGCAGCATGTAGCCGACCGACACGACGTTGTTGTTCGCAATAAGGTCCTTGGCAACCTGCTTCACCTGGTCCACCGGTGCCGTCGACACGGGCTTCTCGATAAAGTATCCAACACTGGGGAAGTACTTCATCAGGTCGAGCTCGAGGTGGTTGCTCTTGCCCGTGCCGCCGCGGAACGCGGGCGGGGTGCCGACGATGATAGCGCTGGAGTTAGTGCCGTCACAGCCCGACTCACCGAGGATCCTTCCCTCCGCTCTCTTTCAGAGCTTTCGAGTAATCCCCGATAGTTGGGAACACCTCTGTGTCCTTATACGCCGACTCGACGAACGAGGCGCACTTCTTCGCCAGCACGCCTTTGGCGCGCGGCTCGTTTGGGTCAATCAGCGCCTTGACTTTGAGCCGGGGGCCAAGCTTGTGCTCGAGGCGGAACGAGTGGTTCCACGGACCGGCCTGCGACCCGAACATGATGTTCTAGAGTGAGCAGCGCCCGAAGCGTCACCTACCCCAGCGCCGATCATGACGATGGGGAACTCGTCCCCGGGCGGCGGGTGCGGAGCGCTGGATCAGCATCGCCGGTGCTCGGATCTCCACTCACGTATCCATGCGCACGGGCGTATCGACGTTGATACCACAGTGCGGCGCCTCCTCCTGTCCGCCATCTGCCCGCGGGGCCGAAGGGTTAACAGCAGCCGGGGGCGTCGTCGCGATGCCGCGCGCGATGGGCCTGGAGAATGTTTGCGCGGGGCGAGCGGCGGTGTGCAGCGAGCGCCCGAGGCGGGTGAAGCGGGAGGCGAACATGCTTGGTTGAGTCGAGTAATGTGAGAGTAGCTGAGTGGGTAGAGTTGACTTTGTTCAAGAAATGTTCGAGGGTGGTCGGCGCGTCGGACGAGCAGTCCGACGCGGCGACGACACGTCGGTGATCTCTCGGTGATCGACGCTGAGACGCGTTAATAATAGAGTGAGATACGTCATAGACCTCGTCATTGAAAAGTCTACTCGCCGAAACATGCGGAGAGAAGCGGAGCATGGAGCACGTGTCAGGGTGCACATAGACGAGGAGGTGTTGACGGAATGCAATAGAGCGAAGTCAAGAGGAAGAGGGATGGGATGGTGCGTGTGGTTTGGGTCGGAGCCCTTGCCGCCGGCAGAAGCACGTGTTAGTTACAGCCACAGTCACAGGTACAGCGGTATGCATGTTCTGGATAACTTGCGTCGAGTGCGGCACGCAGAACTCGGCACAGATGTTGTGAGCAGAGCAGCGATGTCAGATGCACTCTATTGCGTTGCAACTCGCGGCAACTTGCAGACGAGTGGGCGAACTGACGCGGGCATGTTGGGAATTGGGAAGGAGGTGTTCGGAGGACGTAGGGGATTGTAGGTTCCACCGTCCGAAACGTTGATGATTCCAGCTCGCTTGGATGGTTAGATCTGATCTTGTGCCTGCCGAGCCAGGCCACTAACAAGCAGGCTGAGACAAGCGCAGGCGGACATGAACGCAGCCTTTTGCAATGGTGACAACGGCAACAAGTACTGACATCGCACATGGTATACCGTGCAGGGTACTAACAACGGATTCGAGAGACGGAACGAAATGAAGGGCTCGGAAAGACACGGCACGCAGGCGATGAGGTGGGACGGTGTGGTACGAAGCCAAGAGATGGAGAACAGCCGCAGGAGACTGCGGTCCTGGGGTGCACTTACCTGTTTGCTGGCGTCAGTATACGGTGAAGCGGGGCTTTGATGATCAGGAGGTTGCGGTTTGATGAGATGGTGGGGTAGTCCATAGGACTTGGCGGTTCGACTGCGATTGGTTTTGACGTGACCACCTCTGGCGGTTGTCGCGTTGGTGGGGGCTGATTGTGGTTGGGCGAGTTGGCGACAAGTAAGTGGTTGAGAGAAAAATCGTTGGTGTTTCGCATCACGGATGGACCAGTGGCACCCAGGCAGTGAGTGAGCTGCCGCAGCACACGTACACTTGCACACCGGGGCTAGAGTTCGACGAGCAGACACATCACGCTGACATTAGCCCCTGCTGAGGATTCCAGAGACAAGACTCACCGTCTAGACGCGTCTTCTTCGTCGCAAGGCCCTCGCTTTCATCCTCGACATCGTCGACGTCGTCGAGACCGCGTTTACGAGGCGATGCGGGGACCTCGCCTGCTTCGGGCTCAGGCTCATCCTCATAATCACCGTCACCCTCGCCGTACTCCTCCTCGGGGTCATCATAGGTGTCTTCCTCCTCGTACTCTTCATATTCCTCATCGGCGTACTCTTCTTCGTCCGCATGTGCGTCGTCGCCATGCTCGACGTCGGCATGTTCTTCGACATGCTCATTGTCGTCGCCATGCTCGTGTTCCTCGGCGTGTTCCTCGGCATGCTCGGGCTCAGCCTCCTCGCCCTCCTCCCACTCAGCAGTCTGCGCTGACTCGTCAACGGTCGTGGCGTCAGCATCTGGAGTCAGCTTGTCATTCCTCATGCACGCGCTGCACGTACCACGCTCCTCCGCCGACGCAGCCAGCGCAGCGTCGCCGATGTGGTCGATACCGTACTCGTCGCCGTCATCGTCGTCCTCTCCGGCGTCATAATTGACCTCGTTCTCGTCGGTCCCGCCGTTGTCGGGACCTTGCTCTCCAGCCTCCTCCGCAAGGTCTTCTGCGTCGGCGACATGTTCTTCGCCTTCGCCCGCATGTTGGCTGAGTTGCTCTGCGGCGCCTGCAGATGATTCAGGCTGTTCTTCATGCTCAGTTGTGGCCTTCTCAACAGCTGCGGGCTCTGGCTGGGTCGCTTCCTCTTGCGCTTCGGCGGTCTCTGCGCCTTTTTGAGTCCCATTGCTTTCCTGGGTGGCGTCCGATGCCTCGGGAACACCGTTGGTAGGAGCGGGGCGATAGAGCTGGTTATCATTCTCAACAGTCTCAGGCTGCCCGTCTCCCTCGCCCTCGGCATTGTAATCTTCCTCGTGATACTCTCCCTCTTCTTCTTCGGGAACGACCTCGCCTTCTTCCTCGGCAGGTGCTTCCCATTCTTCCTCGACTGGCACTTCCCATTCTTCCTGAACTGCCTCTCCCCGGCCCTGCTCGCCCTCCTCATACTCCCCTTCTTCTCCCTCGTATTCCTCATGCTGGCCCTGGTCCGCGTCCTCCTCGTAGTCGGCCCACTCCTCGATCTCTCCACTCCGCTCGCGTTCCTCCGCAGCCTCGACTTCACGCCGAATGGCCTCGAAGCGCGTGATGAAGCGGTGCGGCTCGGTCGTAATGAATAGCTGCACGGGCGTGGGGAGCCCGCAACCTTCATGCAGGGCCAGGAGGTCGAGAAGGGTCACATTGGAGAGGTTGATGTCATCCTGGAGTCAGCGGGTTGCTCTTCCACTGACACTGGCTGTCCCTTGGCCATCCGCGCGTGCACTCACCTGGCCCATGCGCAGGTCCATCTGCTTCTCCGTCATTATCATCTCGCCCTGGCCGTCCTCGCCATCCTTCGCCAGCTCGTCCCGGATGCGGCGCAGGAGCACATCGAGACCCTCGTCGGCAAGGTCTTCTCGCCCCGCGAGGAGGATAGGGAGAGCTGGTGCCTCGCCGTCCTCGTACTCTGGCGCGGTGAAGAGCGCATGTGTAGCTGAGGACGTGTGCACGAGGATCGGGGCAAGGGGCTCGAGTTCGGCCGTGTCGTCACCAATTTCAGCGTCGTGATTTGCCTCGCCGTCTGCTGGCGCATTGTGGTTTTCAGAGTTTGTGGCTTGTGTGATGTCTTGCTTCTGAGTTGCGGAGTTGGCTGGCAGAGCGGTGGCTATAGGAGCGGCAGGAGTCTCAGTTGTCGCGGTCTTTTCCTCAGTCGCTGACTCCGCGGCTGGCTTGACTGATTGTTCGACGGTTTGTTCGACGGTGGACTCTGTCGGGGCAGCCGGGGCAACCGTCTCGGCCTCCTCAACAATTCCAGGCCCACCATCTGCGCCTTTCGAGAACTCGGCCTCGCCGACCACCACCGCAGTCTCTTCGACTTCGCCTTCGCCTTCAACCATTCCTTCCTCATACCCTCCCTCATACACATCCCCATACCCTTCGCCCATCTCCTCTCCCCCTCCCTCACCTTCCATCGTTACTTCAGGTTCTCCGAACACCTCAACCTCCACCGTCTCGTCCACAGCCACCTCAGCTTCGTCGCCCTCGGCCACGAAAGCCACATCCTCGTCTGGCACAGGCGCAATGGCAGGCGTGGGCATCGCGCTGAGCACCATACCCTCGTCCATCCGCTCATCGCCGTCTCCATCGTCGTCGTCGGCTGTGACGATCACGTCGTCGTCGTACATGACCTCCTCGGCTGGAGTGTCGAGGTCCATCGTGGGTGGCGAGAAGGCAGGGGAAGTGTGCAAGTGGGGACGAGGTATTAGAGAGATCAGAATCGGGGGCCAGGGTACCTGGTCCGATCCGGGAATGTGGGAAGAGGCGAAATTCGTAAGTCACTGTTGTCTCGCGCCGTTGTCTCGCGCCAGCTGGAGTGGCCCGGCAAACGGAGAACTGTTGCTCGCCTCTGGTTGGGTTGCTGAGCCCCGCTTCCGGTATAACAGCCGTGGAGCGGCAAGCTATTCTTGATTGTCTCGCTGCGGCTCGTTGTCGAGGCCGTCGAGTTTGGTGTGTTGACTGTCTGACAAAGGAACAGGTGAAGGACGTTTGTCGTGAAAAGCCTGTGCAGTTTGAAGTCGCGGTTGGCTTCAGGCCGCTTCTTGTGACGTGAGTATCGCTGGTACTGATGCTGCGTAGATGATTGTAAGTTTAGACGCAGAATGCGACTAATATCGGTGGATCAGTGGATTGGGGGATGATGTGAATAACCAAGGTCGAAGAACGTGAGACGCTTCGAACAATGCAGCGCGCCAGATGAGAAGTGGGTCACGTGGTGTTTCTCGGAAACATTTCGGCGAAATTCAAAAGGAACGGAAGTGTTGAGCCTTCCTTTCATCTGAACAGAGTATTCCCCGCAACACAGCAGTATCGTGACAGACTTTCACGGACACACGAGCATCATGATGCCATCCCTCCTCAGCTGTGAGTGACATTTTTGAAAGCAATTTTCACACTGGAAACGCCGGGGGACACTGTCGTAATCGTATGCGACGGCGTGCCAAGCCCCTCAACTTCACATGAACACGCCCCCTTGTGCCTCTGCCATAGAGCAGCTCATTTGTGACGCTGCAACATGAGAGTGAGTGAAACATGCCAATGACCTGCATCGACAATACTAAAGAGAGAACTCTTGACTAGGAACCAACAAAGGGAAAACTAGGCGAGGAGAATTGCGCAGATGCGCGATGTGGGGTGTACGTAGTGTACGGCTGTACGGATGGTCCATCTCAATCGTTCGCAGTCCGGGGTCATGTGAGGCGTGAAGAGCGAGCTCCGAGGTTGACTTAAGCGCCGCCGATGTACCACGAGCCGAGGGCAGTGATGTCACCACCAGGGTTCATGAGGGCGTTGTACTGGTTGACGCCCTGCATGTCCTTCATGACACCGAAGGGCGAGTAGCGCTCAATCCAGTCCTGGCCGTCCATCCATGAGCACATCTGCTGGTGGAAGTTCCAAGTCTCGCCCTCAGAGCACTGGGCGCCGCCGTTGAAGTTCTGGCAAGCGTACTCGGTGACCCAGAGGGGAACGCCAGTCTTGTCGTGGAAGTTCTGGAGGTAGCTCTGGAAGTGACCGACGTCGACGTCGTAGTAATGGACGGGGGCGAAGTCAGCCTTGCACTTGCCGTCGTCGCCGCCGTTCTGCTTCTTGCACTCCTCGTAGAAGTTGACGACCCACTCGACTCCGTTGGGAGCCGAAGTAGGAGCAGCCGAGCCGATCCTGAGACCACGGCCACGGCTGACTGGGATGTAGTCGTTGATCCAGTAGCCCATTGCGTCGTAAATGGAAATGTCGGACTGGCCGGCCTGGTTGGGCTCGTTGAAGAAGAGAGCGTTCTTGACTGACGAAGGCCAGCTGCCGGAGGCAGAGTGCCACTCCGAAACCTGCTTGGCGCCCCAAAGCATGGGAACGAACTCGAGGCCGAGCTGGTCGTTCTGGGCGCAGCTGGTAGGGGACCAGGTGTAGTACCACGAGGCCTTGTTGCCGATGTAGTTGCCGATCCATGAGCTGGTGTCGGGGCCAGACCAGTCACCGTTAGGCCAAGCGTGGCCCAACTTCGAGCCAGTGTTCTTAGAGCCACCGTTCACGGAGCCGGCGCCACCACCGCCCGACGACGACGGGTTGGAAGGAGCAGGGTCCGCAGAGGGAGCAGGGTCGGCAGGTCCAGCAGAGTTGCCAGCGTCGGGGTTGCTGCCAGTGTCAGTGTTGTTGCCGGCATCGGGGTTGCTGCCGGTGTCGGGGTTGCTGCCGGTGTCGGGGTTGCTACCAGCATCGGAGGAGTTGTCGGGAGAGGGAGGGGGAGCAGCCGGGAGGACGTTGCTGTCACCGACAGAGCCCTGGCCCTGGCCCTTGCCGGGATGAGCACGGCACTTGGTGCCGTCGGCGCGGGTAACGATCTCGTAGTCGCCACGCTTAGCCCTGGACTTGGCACCGACGGCGTTGCGAGCGGCGTGGCGGCCAATGTGCTTGTGGTGGGCGGAACGGGGGTGGTGGCGGTCAACGCTGTGGGCGTTGGCGGTCTGTGGGTTAGTTTGGTGACCTCGTAGGTGGGTTGTGGTTGTGGTAGTGGGTTGGAGTGGGTGGGTCACAGCGTTCAGGTAAGGTGCTCAGGGTTCGGGTTGTAGGCGGGAGCGCAAGGTGTAACTGGCGGAAACGCCAGCCCACGACGCGTCGATGAAAATGCAAGTAGGCATCGACATCGCCCAGAGCAAAGCTACTAGGGTGTAGCGAGCAAGACTGGACAATGCTTTGCAATGCTTTGTGATGCTTTGTGATGACTGGAGGCGTCGCTGCGGCGACAAATGTGCACTCTTGGTTGTTCAAGTTTGGATTCGAAGCACAGATCACCCGTCTGTCACACCGGTTGGGCACCACCCCGAACGTGAACGACCGGCGAAGCCCAGTCCACTCCAGCACTGCCAAAGGCTTTCACTTACGGGAACGGCCTCGATCGCAAGACCAGCAAGCGCGAGGTAGGGGAGGATGGAAGCGAGGTTGGCAAACATCGTTGGTGAGAGTCTAGAGACTGAGATGGAAGGTGAGGTGGTGGTGAGGTTGTGAGGGATCGGCTATGAGGTCAACTCTTGTAGTCGATAAAGGAGTGTGGTGGGATAGATGAGAGGATAAGAGATGTAGATGGAGAGGAGTACAACTGCGAGAGAGATTGAGGTTGAGAAGTAAAGATGAAAGAGAGAAAGAGGATGAGAGGTTTGAGTTTGATGGGTTGGAGCGGGGGGAGGGGGTGCGTTGGGTGCGTGGGGTGTGCGGGGTGGGGTTGGTTCGGGTTGCTGCGGGTGGTACGGGTGTACGATGGGACGGACCAAAGGAAGAGAAGAGGTCAAGGCGTCGTCTGGTCGTCGGGGGCTGTTCCGCGGTCAAGGGGAAGAGGGGAACGGGTGAGCGCTGTGCCATTGTATGGTCACCGTTGCACCCCGTAACCCCTCATACCCACTCCACCATCACCCTTGACTTGATGGACACCTCATGTACCACCACCCTGCGACAACGCCTGCACCACACCCTGCAAGGCTTGCTCCCTCCCTTCACCCACACACCCAACCACCCAACCACCCAACCACGCAACCACGCACCCCACCGTACCCACCCTTGCTACCCCTGCTGCCCCTGCTGCCCTTGCTGCCACCGCTGACGCCTTTGCTGCTGCTACCCATCTCATTCTTTTCACTGTACGGAATCCTAAATGCTTTGGACGATCCGTGGCCCGTGCTGAACAAGACCATCGAATACGCGCCGCATTGATCCCTCCGCAACCCTTATTTCAGGGTTAATTAGTCGGGTTAATTCCTTCCACCTTGTTCCCACCTTTTACGGTGTCGACCAAGAGGAACGCGTTATGTTTTCAGGGATTTATTGCGGAATTCAGGGTCAAATAACGGACACTTGAAACGCGTATTCTCAAAGTGGTAACCCAATTCAACAACAGGCACACATCGCCGACTGCTCAATCCTCCTCCCCCACCTCGCTCACGTCCTCCCGACCACCTCCTCCTGTCTACTCCTGTCTTACTCAGACTGTTCATTTAAGGAGTACGAGTGGAGGATACTCTACCACCGCCACTACTCAGGTCGGGCGGACGTCTCGGAAATTAGGGTGGAGCGATGGAGCGGGAGTTGATCCAAGCCATGCCAAGAGAGCGCGCGCACATTGTGTGTTGGCATGTTGCTGCGGCGAATGTCACCAACGAAACAGGTGCGCGCACATGCGCATGTGCATGTGCAAGCAAACGGAGATGTGCAGTTGAGCTTGTGCAGTTGAGGCTTGGCGTTGCTCGACAACGGTCCACGCTTTGTGAGCGTCTCGCCGTTGACTCGACGTCGTAATCACCCTTTAAACGCACCAAAGCACATCTGGAAGATTCGCCCCTGTACATTGACGCCTACATCAGAGCGAGGCTGAGGTACAGATTGCGATGACTGCATGCCAAGGTTCTGTCTCTCGGCATACGTTCAGTTTGGACGCACAGTTGTGCGTACAAGACCTCCAGTTCCAGACACTTGGGCCAGGGGTATCATCCCACCGAGGGTCAGGATTTGCGCAACCCCGGACTGCCTTTGAAAGTCACATTGGGGGTACCGCCACCACTCGGTCTGGATCAAAGTATCCTGGCCCAGTTCGGCCAGACTGGGCTGGCTGTTGTGCATGTGTTGTCTCCGTCATTCTCGGAAACATCACCTCGGCACTGCACTGCAAGGCGCTCGGAATTCCATCGGCTGAACGAGCGCTCCATAGTCGCAGCCTTGAAGCGCGTCGTAAGCGTCCGTCATCCCGCGACCACGGGGAAAACACACGGGTTTGCGACGCTCACACCTGCACCGCTGTGAACTAGACGGCCATTGTCGACGATGGGATGAGCACTCTGAACAGCTGTTGACGTGAACAACTGTTGACCATGTCAACAAGGTTTGTTCTATTCCTAGCAACGACAACTGCACTATTTTTACCAGCCATTGCAGATCGATCGTGCCGCAGCTCAACCTCAAACTCCTCAAACTCCTCAAACTCCAAACTCGGTTACAACTAACCCTACGAGGCACAACGTGAGCTACCTCTTAACTGTACATAGCAGCGCAAATTTTTTAAAGCCCTCGAAGCCAGGAGACAGTAGGTGCATAGGTGAACCCTTGTCGCCCAATCTGGCCAACACTCCATACTGACCTAACTCACAATCCTGACCAAACTGACCAACCATGCTGACACTTCTGCCACTCCCTGCGGTTTCCGGGGTTCTTAAGATTTGGTGCAGAACTGCATACCGCCGTGGTGATCTCGAACCTTCGAAACTCATGTTCGCTTAGTTGCTGGGCTCCATATGTCCCTATTATATTCATGGAGCCTGCGTTGTCCGAGTATGTCGGGCAGGAGTTGCGACATCGATACGTTCTGCGTTCTCCGGGAATTAGAGCTCTCCCTCAGACCCCTCCTACGTTCTCGGAGCTGGCCACCCTGGGCCGACACACGCACGTTTGTCAATGGCAACTCGCCGAGTTGCCATTGACTATTGAGGTTGGTCTCGGTGGAAAGGTGTCGAGGACTGCAGACCATGCTGTTACAAACTTCACTCGCTTAGCACACCGACAATACATCTATGTGCCTATACTCAAAAGACTACTGCGCGTGCTTCCACACCAGCTGTGCTGTGGAGTGTGCCTCTTTCATGGTTTCGCCCTGGAAGACACTCATTACTCATCTCTCAGATCGAGCGAACACTTTAGGTCTACATTCCCAAATCGGAAGCTAAGCGTGTCTCTCGCCATCTCCCATCTCGCACTTTCAGTACCCACCTTCTGTGAATCCGGGAGCTGCGGATGCCTGCACCAGGTTTGGTTGAGCAGCTTCTGCTCGTCCGATTGCGAGGACGCGGATCAACGTGGATTGGGATTCTCGGCCGAGGACGACTCGGCGGTCGTCTCCTCTCGAGTAACTTTTCCCAGGCAATACTCTACTTGATTGTCACATGTGGTGCTTGACAGCGCATGCGCTCATAAGGCAACACAAGAGAGAGGCACTCTGTCTTGTTGTGGTGCCTGTTCAGTAGAGTACTGTATTGCATGTTAAGGCGTTGCTCATGTGCATTATGTCGTGACATTCGTCAACGAACATCCCGGATGGCAGTAGGCAACTGGGGAGCAGGAGGCTGCAAACCGTCAGTAGACAAGCATTTCGACTATTAGTGGGCCAGGTCCTGCGCCTCTCGGAGCTTAGATGCTACAGAAATACAGGCACAGAGGGACGGTGCATGAACAGTAGCGACAGATCCATGCTCTCGGCGCACCAACTCCCCGCTTCGCTTCGCTCTGGGGACCAGAAACACGACACAGACACGCAAGGAACGAATTGCTAAGCTGCGCAAGCATAACCTTGCGAGCCCTGGGGGGCCCTCGTCCTCCCACATTCACTTTGACTGTCGATCCCATTCATTATACTTTGGGAGCAGCGGTTGAATCCAAAGGACAGTCACTTCACAACTCACCCCTGTCCCACAACCGTACCGAGTACTCCGTACTTGCTCACTGCAGTAGGCGGCTCACTGGGTTCCTCCACCCTCCTTTCGCCATCAAACGCGACGCCTGCTACTGGACATTCACTTTCTGCTCTAGTGGCAGTGACCAGATGACCTACAAGCTCCTTTTAATGCACTTCAGAGGCAGCAAGCACAATGGTGCGAAAAGGGAGTCATTGGTAGTTGATGGCAGCCACCCAGAAGCGTGTTTGCCTTCGGTACCACCAACGACTTTCTTCACCATCATCAAAGTTTTTCCGCAGAGGATACCGACTACAAGTCAACACGGCTTGGTCCACCAACGGTCTGTCAGACGTACACCGGCTACACCTCAACATACTCTACTAACAGAGCCCCATGACACCCCCGAAAAGGGGCTCTTGGGTGTCGCCTCATGTATGGGCGCGTTGCCTAGCAGCATTTCTGACACGATCACTCCCCCCGCCAGGATCGGAGAAGAAACAGACCTGCGAACGGCTCGTGCTTCTCGCCCCACAAGACCCACCTGGGACGCGGAAGTCATTATTCACTGGGCATGTATGGAGCATGTATATGAGCACTGCAATGGGGACGGGTACAATTGCTTCAGCGTCCTGCAGAAGCATATAAGCGGCGCCACCACAACGGGTAATGCGTCACTTCAGTGACGAGCGCTAACTTCTCATCTTCACCCTGCTTCTGCATCTGATAGCACTCACGAGGCTCATGCCTCAAACTCGGGCACCCCGAGCGCCGAAAGGTCTCATATGAACCCCTAAGGAGTGAATAGCTAGCGAAACGTAGAACGAGTCCCATCTCGAGGTCCCATCCAGTCAAGCGCCAAACCAGACCACCTGGCATCATCTGTGAAATTGTCTCCCTCATCCATTCACAGGCCCTGTAACTCCGCTGTCGAGTTCTCCTCCGATCTCATATCTGGGTTGAAGCCCACCTTTGACGCCTGGATACTTCTCCGAGCTGGGTATCCGCGTGTTCACGAGATTCCCAGACATTGAACCATATTGCATGTGTTCAGGGTGTCCTCTGGTACCATGTTGAGAGTATATCGCACTTGCTCCAGCACTTCACAGTTTAGCTGCGTCTCAGTGAACTTGCCCAGAGCTTGGCGAGCTGTGCATTCCTTCTCTCCGTTGACGGCGTAAGGACGTGGGGTTCTAGGGCACCGTAGTTCGCAACATGCTGCTCGGGACCATCCTTACTTCACCGAAAGAGAAGGTCAGTATGAGCCTCTCAATGCATGTATACTAGTCAAGTGGGCCATGCTAGTCAAGTAGGCCGCCCTAGTCGAGTGGGCCGACACAAAATGGACCGGCATGCTTTCTGTTGTCGGTAACGGGCCATTTCAGAATGACCCCACAGCCCTGTCCTGATACTGCAGTCACGTGCAATACCGCTTAAACATCGGGCACCCGCCAGTGAGCGAGGCTCCGCAGATTACCGCTGGGGAGTGGTGCCTTTGACGCTGGCTGCCATGCAGCTTACACGAGGGGAGGGCCTGTGACGTCGGACATCGGGTATGGTGGGGTGGGCTCGATGACCAAAGAGTCCCAGCAGCCCCAGTCTCAACCCGACACAGTAGTCAATGCATCCCACGACCTGGTCTCGGCCTTTGCTCATGCCAGCCTCGACATCAACTCTCATCTCATCTTGGCACTATTCATCCCATCTCATCTTCTGAATCCTTATCGTTTGACTCTTAACCACTCTTGAACCCCCTTTTCCACCAAGATCCCGACTCCCAGGACACGGCCCACTCACGACATCCATCCACCATGGGGCTGCCCGATTCCTGCAAGGCCATAGAGCCAAAGTTCTTTCTTTGCGACTCGGCGCTCGAGCATATCGTAACCCATTTCAAGCGCGAGCTCCAAGAAGGTCTCGACAAATACGGCACGGATGTCGCCATGATCCCGAGTTTCGTCCCCGGCGTCCCGGACGGCAGTGAGCAGGGGTGAGTTGCTAATGGGTGTGAGCGCCCAAGCTTCGGCGGCAACCATAGCACCGTATAGGACGGTCACGGGGGATCCGGGATACGGCAAGGAGGATTCGAGGCATGGGCAGCGTACATGCCGCTGTGCTCGCCATCTTGTTAGGGCTGGACAGAGGTCGGTCGTTGTTGGACGGCCCCGGTCGCCGAGAGCGGATATGTCGTCCGCTTATCACTTCCACTGCTTGCGGGTTATGTTTCTGATCCTGGATCGACTGCCGAGCCCCGTCTACCGCTACAGCGCTCGCACTGACACCAGTACATTTCTCGCGCTCGATCTTGGAGGTACCAACCTCCGGGTATGCGAGGTGCGCCTCCTCGGCCACCACAAGTTCGAGATGAAGCAGCAGAAGTACAAGGTGTCGGACGACCTTAAGGAGGGCGAAGCGCGGGTGCTTTTTGGTAAGTACAAGATACGGGCGGCGCAGGGTTGAGGGGGCGATGAGGCGAGCGTGCTGTCTACTGGTCGTCCCGGGGGACATGCGACCAGCGGGGAATATACCGATAAGTGACATGAGGGCGCACACGACACCAAATGCCGCCGGCTTGGTGACACACTGTGCCGGGGCACGCACGGACTGGATCGGCACAGCTCAACGCCAATGTATTATGGTAACGCTGACTTCAGACTATATTGCCGACAGCGTCGACGCATTCCTCACCGAGATTGGTAGCGGCGTCGCCCCGACCGAAGGAGAGCCGCTGCATCTCGGCTTCACGTTTTCGTGAGTCGTTTGACGGGGGCGTTTGCGTCAAGCAGACCTCCTGTCACTTCCGACTGCACGTCACACATGGCTCTCGTGCTAACTTCAGCTTTCCTGTCGAGCAGACTGCCATTGACAGCGGCAAGCTTCTGACGTGGACTAAGGGCTTCGCGGCCAAAAACGCGAAGGGCAAGGACGTGGTCAAGCTTCTCAATGACGCCTTTGAGCGCAAGCACATCCATGTGCGGTGCAGTGCGCTAGTCAACGACGTGAGTGGTATGATGACGATATGGCGGGTTCCACTGCACCGGGCTCGTCTTGACACGGCGAACACCCCTCACGGATACCTTTGCTTCACCCCGCGCTCGGTTCGCTCGTACATTGCTCACGCCAGACCGTCGGCACACTGCTCTCCCGATCGTACCAGCACGGCCCAGCACTCATCGGTGCCATCTTTGGGACGGGTACGAATGGCGCTTACATTGACAAAACCAGCACGATTAAGAAGCTCGGCGAGAAGCACATTTGCGAACTCGAGGAGTGCGGCGAGCATGCGGGCGAGTACATGGTCATCAACACTGAGTGGGGGGCCTTTGACAACCAGCGCCACTGTCTCCCAGTGTCTATCTTTGACAACAAGCTCGACCGAGAGAGTATCAACCCGTGAGTAGAAATGAGGCGATGGGTGGTGATGAGGAACCCCGCCGAGGTGTGGGCGTCTCGGTGACACCATGGCAAGTCCCATGGCAGATCACGGCGGCCGATGCTCAAAGGTGTCGTGCTGGCATTGCTGCTGCCCTGGAGCATTGGCCGCACCCGTTGATGTCACTCACGCTAACCGCAGGCGGAAGCAAGCGTTTGAAAAAATGGTATCCGGCATGTACCTCGGCGAGATCACCCGCAACATTCTGTTGTATCTCATCGACGAGCAGCTGCTGTTTGACGGCTACTCGACGGACGTGCTGAACGAGCACTACGGCTTTGACACATCCTTCGTGTCTGCAGTCGAGGGAGCCAAGACAGACGAGGAAGTGCGCAAGCCCATTAGGGAGATCCTCAAAGTCGAGGACCACCTCATCAAGGACAGGGACATTGAGCTCGTCCGATGGGCTGTCAAGCTGGTGGCTCGTCGCGCGGGCTACCTGGCTGGCGTGGCTATTGCAGCTGTGGTCCAGCACACAGAGAGGAACCGGCGCAAGGAGGAGAAGGGAACGATCGACGTCGGTGTCGACGGAAGTGTGGCACAGTACTTGCCTGGCTTTGAGGACAATGTGCGTGTAGCTTTGCGCAAGCTGCTAGGCGAGGAGATGGAGAAGCGCATCACGATAGGACTGGCCAAGGATGGGTCGGGTGTAGGTGCAGCTCTGACTGCGCTACAGGCGAAAAAGGCAGCCGAGAGGAAGCGTAATGTCAAGAGCGACCATCACGGAAAGTAGGCAGCGGCGGCCGCGAGTTATTGCAGGGCATGTGAGATGCAGTACTTTTTGAGCACTTTGGAGGAAAATCGACGAACGCGTCTGCGGCGCACTGACACCTTGGACACACAGACCTCGGGCGCCACTTGATGCCTGGCACCGCCTCGCGGTTTCATCTCTCCCACCGCGCCGTCGAGTCATTCTTAGTAGTTGGCGCGGAGACGCGTGGCCATCGGTTCCGAGCGCCGCCCGGATTCATGTGATCCCTGCGTAGAATGACGCGCTGGATTGGACAGGAACAGGGTTGGCGGGGATGGACGCCCGCGCCATCTCGACTCATTTTCAGTTAACGAGAGCAGTGCCTTGGAATCAGGAGGAACGGAAGAGCAGTAACACGGTCATTCTTCGGCGAGGGTTCTTTGCAAGATTTGCCAGAAAATTTCCAGCCAAGTCGGGCATGGATGGAATGTTATATCTGATAAGGACACATGGACCCAGGTGGACAGGACGCCGCAGGGCATTAGGAGTTAAGGCGTTATGGCGCTAGGAGATTCATATGCTTCCTGCATACGGTCCCAGAAAGTAGACGCGTAGCGCGCGCAGACGACGATGAGAAGGAGACGATGAATTCATGAAAGGGGTGTGCCAACTGTGCCATGTGATACTAGGAGCGAGTCCGAGCATGCCATCATGGCATCATGGCATCATGGGAGATTATTTGATGACCGACGGGGAGCCTTTGACGATCCGAGACAGACCGGGGGGATACCGATGGCCGAGCCGGTGAAGCCGCCCGAGGGGGGAATTAGAGGGGGATTTGATTCCGTTATTGGGATTGGGGTTGGCTTGAGTCTTTCCAGTGTTTCCCAAGCCACCCACCCATGCCACCCACCCACCGTAGAGAGGAATAGGCAAATAGCCCACGCTAATACTAGTATTACTGCTGTATTTCCACCATACAACCCCTCCCTTCTTCTTCTATTTCCTATTCAGTCCTAATTCAATCGCCGTCCCCCCTCGTTGCCCGCGCGCCCGCAGTTGTCCGGAGCACTCGTACTCACCTGGCACTCTTTGGTTCTTCCCCCACATCTCCACAACCGGTACACCGGCCAGTACCAGTACCAGTGCCACTTGCAACACCTCCCCCTCCACTTCCCAATTGCTCAACTATCTCCATCAATCAGTCTCACAATCGCCATCACCATCATCATCATAATCCCATCCTCACCGCCATCGCATCTATCCACCTCACCATCACTTCCTAAACATCCATCGTCGTCCCACCATCATCGTCTTGGCTCAACCGACCCCACCTCCCCCCACTCCGCCTCCACCAAAGCCACTGAAAGCCACTGACCGATCAAGACTACTTTTTCCAAACCTTTGGGCAAGAGACAGACATTCTGCCATTCATACCTTCACTTTTCCACCATCGTCGGTCTCCGACGACACATAACCCCGCCATCTTCGTTGTTCTCCGCAAGTCCAACAACGAGGCCACCAGCACCGTCACATCAACGCCGCATCGAAGCGAGGCCCACATCCGTGGCTCAGCCACTACTCCCTCCACAGCGGCTCCCCCACCTCACCGAGCATGAGTTACCTTGCCGCCTCGCGCGGCGGGTCCGAGGAGAAGAATGTCAGCAGCGCCGCGCGGACGCCTACCTCGTCCGAGCTCGCCGCCGAGGCCGAGGCCAAGCGGCGTAAAGTCCAGCGAGCGTGTGATGTCTGCCGACGGTGAGTCCCTCGCAAATGTGGACAACGCTGATCTAAAAGGAAGAAGATCCGCTGCGAGGGTCCGATGAACTCAAACTCGGCAAGCAGTATGTACATCTTGCCGACCCTGCTGACCCGCAGAATGTGCAAACTGCCAGGAATATGGCCTCGAATGCACTTACGTCGAGGCGGCCAAGCGCCGCGGTCCGCCAAAGGGATACATTGACACGCTGGAACAGCGCTGTCGCCGCCTTGAGCGCCTAATCACCCAGCTACATCCCGGCCTCGACGTGTCCGGCACCGTAGGCCCGATGCCAGACCGCGATGACTTTGACCTCACAGCATACCAGAACCAGATGCGCACATTGGGTATTCCCCCGTACCCCACCTTGAAGCCTTTGGCAACGGGCGACGCCCACGCGCCATGTGCGGCCGGCACCCCACCAACTGCGCAGGGCGCACCTAGCCCATCTCCTCGCGTCCTTGGCCCAGCCCCCTGGCAGGCGTATGAGCAAGACCCAAATCGTCCCCCAGAGGATGAGGAGGATGTGCGTGATCAGGCGCGCATTGCTCACGCGATGGTAAAGCTTAATATCCGCGACTGGGACGCATTCCGCTTCCATGGCAAGGCCTCTGGTGCCCATCTCGTCCGCATCGTCAACGAGCTAAAATACTCGGATGCCGATCTGACCTTCTTCGACCGCCTTTCCAACGTCAAGCGCACCGAGTACTGGATGGTGCCTGAGTGGGAGAAGCAAATCGCGACAGTCAGTGTCAATCCAGTCGATTACACAATCTGGCCAGACGAGCAGCTTGCAGGGCGTCTGATTGATGCCTACTTTGAGGTGATCAACACCAACATGCCGCTGCTTAACCGTGTAATCTTCCAGCGCCAGTATCAGTCGGGCCTGTGGCGCACCAGCACTGAGTTTGCCAAGCTGTGTCTGATGCTCTTTGCCAACGGTGCACGCTATGTCGACGATGAGCGTGTATACTGGCCAGCGGACGACGCGACCTCAGAGGAAGGTCGCGAGCGCCTTCGCACCGACCGCGACGGCATGCTCAAGTACTCGGCGGGGTGGATCTATCTTCGCGCTCTTATCAAGATGGGCCGTTCGTGGCTCCAAGGGCCAAGTTTGTTAGATCTCCAGACGAACGTGCTGGTTTGTCTCTTCCTAAACGGTAGCGCTGTGCCACACCTTGCGTGGATTGTCGCAGGCTCGGGACTGCGTATGGCGCAAGAGATCGGCGTACACGTGCGCTCCACCATGCTGCTTATCAACCCCATCGACCGCGCGCTATACAACCGCGCATTCTGGTGTCTATACCACTTTGACCGTCTGTCGTGTGCGGCCATGGGCCGTAGTGTCGCCATCCAAGATTCTGACTTTGATGCCGACTATCCCATGGCCATCGACGATGAGTACTGGGACACCGGCGACCCGGAGCGCGACTTCAAGCAACCCCCGGGTCTGCCTCCCGACCCCTCCATTGTGGCGTTTACCCAGCTGCTTAAACTGGACCATGTGCTCAGTGCGGCTCTACGCACAATCTATGCCGTGAACAAGCTACCGGAACACGGCGAGGACCAGCGGGCGATCGTTGTCGAGCTTGACTCGGCGCTCAACTCGTGGGCCGATGCTGTACCGGACAACCTGCGATGGGATCCAACGCGCGCCGACACGCGCCTGTTCGAACACTCTGCCATCCTTTACGCGCATTACTACTACGTCCAGATCCTTATCCACCGTCCCTTCATTCCAACTCGCAAGCACCCAGAATCGGTTGGTTTCCCATCCCTCGCGATCTGCAGCAACGCAGCGCGGTCCATCTCCAACATCCTGGACGCGGTGCTCCGACGGGGCCGCAACAGCGGCAAGCTTCCTGGCCACTCTATCAGCATCGCTTTCGTCCTCCCCGCGTCGACCGCCGCCATCGTGCTCCTCATGAACGTGTACGCCGTGCGACAGCGCCCACAAGAACGCGAGCGGTGTATGAGCGACGTGCGCAGAGTTATTGCGGCACTGCGTGAGATGGAGCTCACGTACCGCCAAGCAGGCAAGCTCACCGATCTGATTTCGGAGATTGCGCGCGAGTCAACCGGTGACAAGGACCTCGTCATGGACACTCCGCCACCGAAGCGTTCCTACGACGATGCAGACATCTCCTCAACAGCCGACACACCAGGTGCACCGGAACTCATGCCTCTCGCTGCTGCCACAGTCGCGCACGCGCAGGCACATGCGCACTACGTTCCAGGTCAGCCTCCACTTGCGTGCATGGCTCCTGCCCCTGGCTCGGACGGTATGGGACCGAACGGAATGGCCAACCCTAACATGTTGGCACCTGGCGCCCCTGGTATGCCGTCAAGCTCGGGGGCACTCTCCGGCGCACAGTCCGGCGCACCTTCCCCGCCCACACCGCCGTTCATCTACGGCAACTGGGGCTCGGGCCTCACACAGACTGGCGAGGCTGTGACCATCCCCGATCAGCTGTTCGACCCCAATGACCTGCAGAACCTCAACTACGCAGCCATGAATTTCGACATGCTGGGCGACACCCACTCGTCGGATTTCTGGACGCATCTCTTCCGCCAGGGCGGTGGTGCTCTGAGTACGTTCGGAGCACCGAGCGTGGGCGGGGCTGGCGCCGCCGGCGGTGTGCCGCCCATGGGGAACGGGCAGCCGATGCCAGCACAGCAACCAGGCTTTGGATTCATGCCGTGGCTCCCCCCAGAGGAGCCAGGACCAGCAGCCCAGTAGTAGCGCGGTAGACTTGAGGATGTGCTAGCCAACCATTCTATCCTAGAGCGGCGTCCCACGCCTTGTAACTGGACATGTACGATTGAACACTGATGACACCAAATACATTCCAAAGGCTCTTTACCTCTCTGCCGATCGCCTGCCACTGTCCATCTAGTCCTTCTTGGGCGGCTTGGGCTTGATGTCTGGGTAAACCTTTCCGGGGTTGAAGAGGTCAAGGCTTTTGATTAGTTAAACGTTGCTGCAGCAGAAGAGAATGGACTTACGGATCGACATATCGCTTGATGCCCTCCATAAAGTTGACTGTGCCCTCACCAAGCTCCATGGGGAGGTACTCGATTTTGCCAAGACCCACACCGTGCTCGCCCGAACATGTGCCGCCGAGCCGAATCGCCCGCTCCACCATCTCGTGCACAGCCACGCGCACGCGGTCGAGTTCGGCGTCGTCCGAAAACAGCGCCAGTGTGTGCACGTTCCCATCGCCAACGTGGCCGAAGTGGTAAGCCTCGAGCCCGCGCTGCTCAAAGTCGGCAGCTGTCTCGCGGACCAGCCGGGGCAGCTTGGAGATGGGGACGCACACGTCGGTCGTCCACACACGACCGCCATCCCGCATCGCCAGGACGGACCACAACGCTGCCTTGCGGCCCTCCCACAGCTTCTCGGCGTCCGCCTCCGTCTTGCTGAACTGCATATCCTTGCCCCCGTGCTTTGCCGCCAGCACCGAGACCTCGCGCACGACCTCCTTCATCATCCCGTCCGTGCCCTGGAACTTGAAGAACAGCGAGTCCTGCTCGGGGTACTTCTTGCCAGCGATGCCGCCGGTGTTGACAGCCCTCATAGTGGACGCATCGAGGTACTCGACGCACTGGACGGGGTAGCCGGCGTTGACACTGCCGTCAGCAGGAGTGAAGCGAGCGCCGATCGCGACCCGGTCAAGACGCTCCGTTGGGTCGTCGCGGCCGGGTACCGAGCAAAGAAGGCAACTCACATCTCTGTAGCGGCTCGTACGGCCTCCTCAACCCCGGGGAAGTTCATGACGGCAACCTTGGTCGGGAGGAGTGGTGCGAGCTTGACCGTGCACTCGGTGACAATACCCAGCGTACCCTCCGCGCCAAGGAATATCTTGGTCGCATCCCAGCCAGCAGAAGACTTGCGGGCCTTGGACCGGGTCTTGATAACCTCACCGGTGGGGAGGACGACAGTCTAATGTGAGCAAGGTACTCCAGTATCGTGTCACTCACCAGGTTCAAGAACCACTCGCCTTTGGCGGTGCCATACCGAACGGCATTCGTGCCAGAGCACCCAGTGCCGGCCATTCCACCGAGGGTCGCGCCGGGTCCCGGGTCAATCGGGAAGAAGAGGGGCACACCACGCTTAACGAGCTCAGCGTTCAGGTCCTCCCACTTGACACCTGGCTGGCACACGGCCTCGCCATCGGCCTCGGACACGGAGATGATCTTGTCCATGAGACTGATGTCGAGGGAGATTCCACCGAATGGGCTGGCGAAATGGCCCTCGAGCGAAGTGCCGCCCGAAAACGGCGTGATCGGCACCTTGTGCTTCCTGGAGATCTTGACAATCTCCTGCACCTCCTCAGTAGACTCGACCCAGACCACCACCGTCGGCAGCTCAGCATTGTGGTAGCTCCAGTCGCTGATGCCGTGTGTACGGAGGTCGTCCTCGTCCGTGCTCACGCGGTCCGCCTTCCCACGCGACTCGTACATCTCGCGGATCTCTGAAATGCACGCGCGGTAGTCGGCAATGCTCCCAAACTCGGGGCGGAGCTTCCTCTGCATCTCGATCCCCTCTTCGGTGGGCAGAAGGCCGAGCAGCTGCACGCGCGGGTCAAGCGACTGGCCTGTGAGGAAGCCCGTGTACATAAAGCCAATGGTGCAGGCTAGGACAAGGGCCAGGTTGACAATTCGCTTGGACTTGGCCTGCGCGTGTGCCTTTTCGTACTCCTGTTCATGCGCGTTGCGCTCGGCCTGGGTGCGAGGTGAGCTCTTTTGGTCGCTCGCAAAGCGCAGTCCCTGCAAGGCGGAGGGTGCAATGCGCCTAGAGACCGAGGCTGTGGGTCGAACGGAAGACAGCGAGCGAGGCGCTGCGCGCATAGACAGTGCGAGTCGTGGAAGCATGGTGAGGGTATGAGAAGATGGGACGACGATGAAGATGACCGGTGTCTATATGGTCGTTTGAGAAGAGTGGCTGCTTCCCGGGGCCATCTGGGGTGACGGCGGTGGCTCTATTGACCGGATCAGATGACCGGGTGAGCCGTTTAGCCGTTTTGAGCCGCCCGGGTGTCGTTAAGGTCGGTCAATACTGCGGATGACCCATTACATCTGGTGAAATAATCATATTTAATAACCATCAAATTGATGTTTAGTTCTATCCTAATGACAACTAACGGGCGACTCGACTGGGAGAGTTTATGATTGGAGAAGCGGTGGAGAAGCGGACTCTCCATCCAACGCGTCGGAACAAAGGTGACATCGCGTGAGACAACCGAGATGCTCGCCCGCCCCTCCGACTTTCTAGCCAACGAGATCATAGCATCGCCGCCGAGGTATGGCATACGAAGCCGCGATAGCAAGTGATTGCCGTGATCTTTGTTGATCTGGGTGTGACGGGCATCGACGGGCCTCCGTTTACGGTGGGCTTTGCGGAGCGAGCCCACCGCCAAGTTTGGAAAGACAAGGGAGGCACGGACGGGAATGCAGATCTTGAAATTGTTGAGGGACCAAAGAAACGCGTGTGGGTTGGGTCACTGCCCAGGGCGGCACAACAGTCACTGTGAACAACCTTACGGGCAGATCTGTACACCGGTGTTTTTGCATTGCCTTGTCTCGCTGGCATCTCTGTTGCCTCGTTGCTCCTCCAACCCATCCGCCATGCAGGACGACACTCTCACGCTCAACCCGGCCGCTATTGGCGTCAGCGCCGCGCCGCAGGAGGCGCCCGCCACGGGTGTCTATTCTGTCATCCACGCGCTGCACACCGAGATCCTGGAGGCAATCGACTCTTCGCTGACATGGGACGAGTTGGGCACTCCGTCCGTCAACTTCTCGTTCGTGCGGCCAATTGTGGAGAAGTTTGCTCCCAAGGAGGACGGCGATGCGGCGCGCGCATCTCTCGGCGCCGTGCTGTACGCGTGTATGGCGAACCGTATCCAGTTTGTGGATCTGGCCGATAACGACCTGAGCTACAAGCCGCTCCAGGAGACGCGGGCCGAGTTTTGCGAGCTCCTTGCGAGTGAGTTGGTCTCCGGGGCCTGGGCTGACGGCTAGTCAAGTTTCTGCGCACTTTCCCCAACCCGAATGACGAGGAGGAGCTTGCCAGTCAGCTCGTGCGGCAGTGGTGTGCGCTGGACGGAGCGCCCGAAGACGTGTGGAAGCGCGTCGATGACAGGGAGGAGGCCGCCGCCGCCAAGAGCAGCGCGCTCGATCTTGCCGTCGTCGCCCAGGCCAAGCGCTTCATCGCGCAGCCCGTCATTCAGCACCTCCTCCAGGAGATCGGCACGGGTAACCTCACATACGCGCCGCAGCAGACCTCATCACTCATCGCCGACTCGTACGTGACCCAGCGCCAGCGCCAGGGCGAGTCGATTGCAGAAGTTGAGGCCGATGCTCGTGGCCACGACGTCCAGGTGTACGCCTACAACCCGTACCGCGCCGGCTGGCTCGACTACGGGCGCCTCCGCGTCCCACGGTGGCGCCATGCCATCGAGTTTGGTACTTTTGCCCTGCTGATAACTCTCTTTTGCATCACCCTTACGAACCGCTCTCTCGGACACATGACTGGTCTGGAGATCTTCTTCATCATCTTCACCTTTGGGTTTATTCTCGACGAGATTGCTTCGTTCCGCGGCTCGGGCCTCTTTGTCTACTTCACCAACGTGTGGAACGCGTTCGACCTCTCGTTCATCGCCATCTTCCTTATCTACTTTGTCCTCCGGATGATCGCGCGTTCGCACCAGTCCAAGATCGAATCTGACCGTGCGTTCGACATTCTTGCGTGCGGCGCCTGCTTCCTCTTCCCCCGCCTGATCTTCTTCTTCCTCAAGAACAACGCTGTCATTCTTTCGCTTCAGGGCATGATTGCAACTCTGGTGGGCTTCATGGCCATGGTCTGTAAGTCGTGGTGTGCTCGGGTCGCTTTTACTTTTGCTCCAATTCCGTTCTGTCGCTGACGCCCACAGCCATCGCGTTCACCGGTATTGGGTTCACACTCTGGCGCCTGGGCACGCCAGTGTGGAACACTGACCGGGTTGCCCGGCTCATGTTCAAGATCTGGTTCGGCAAGGGGTTCAGCCACGACGAGGCGCTGTCCATCAACCCGGAGCTGGGCCCAGTCGTGCTCACCCTCTTCGCCTTCCTGTGCAGCAACATGCTGTTCTCGATGATGGTGTCGATGATGTCGAGCAAATTTGCCTCCATCCAGAGGAACGCCCAGCAGGAATACCTCTTCCAGCGCGCTGTCAACACCCTCGAGGGCGTCCGCGCAGACTCAGTCTTCTGCTACATTCCCCCGTTCAACATCCCCGCAGTGCTCATCCTCGGCCCGCTTAGCCGCATCCTCGAGGCGGCCCAGATGCACCGCATCAACGTCTTCTGCATCCGCCTCACCAACTTCCCCATCCTTCTCGCCATCTCCGCGTACGAGAGACACCGGTACCGCAAGATGGGGCGGGCCATCCGCCTGTCGGAGCGCGGCATCCACACCAAGAAGGTGTCGGGGGCCTCGATTCTCGGCAGCTTCCTCGGCGGCGAGAGCACCGTCATCCGCGCGGCGTTCGACCTCGGCCCCCCCGCCCAGGTCGGCGCACCAGGTACACCAACCAAGGACATTGAGCGTGCCGTCGACATCAAGCCCGCCAAGCCGGAGCGCCCTGAGGGGCGCAAGAATGCCAACACGCTCGCGCGCATGTTCAACCGGAGTACCAGCGGCGGCGGGGACAAGGGCGACAGCACCATCACTGTCTCGGCTGCGGACTGGGAGGCCATGCATGAGTCGCAGCGGCGGCTCGAGGACATGCTCGAGCGGTTCATGGCGGCGTCGGGCATTGAGCCGGCCGAGTCCAAGGACAAGAAGGAAGTGAAGAAGGAGGCGAAGTGAACGTGGACTCGGATGCGCTGCTCGTATAACATTTTGATATCCACGACACCAATTTTCTTGTCAACTACGCCTACACAATTATGCCTATATAACCATGCCTACACGACTCTGAAGATGAACTTGTGAATACCCGTATGGTAGTCACAGCATGCAATCTGCTTACCCGGATTCACATCGGGGGATGACACATCCGGAGTTCAATCATCATCCAGACAACATAGGCACCCGAGGACAGTCGCGGTCGCGAGGATGATACGCGTCATCCAAACACGACGCGCGCCGCACTTCCAATATCTGCATTGACGGCGCATGTGCAGCCGCTACAACTACTGAATTAAGAGAGGGACGCTGCATCGGCCAGCCTGAAAGCGGTGCACATGAACAGTGCTAAGCGTGGACCTGAATTCGCAATACTCTTGTTTGGGTATCAACGGAAACGGAAAATTATGAGTTCGAGCAGGCTGGGGGAGACCACAACTTGCTCATACGGCACGCTATTCCTTGCGGACTCTACTTGCCGGGAGGAGGGCCAGGAGGCGGCGCAAAGCTGGCATCGCCGCCGCCGGTCGGGGGAGGTCCCTGGGGCGGCGGGTAGCCGCTGCCAACGTTGTAGCCTGGAGGGGACGATGCGCCACCCTTCTCGGCGTCCATCCGCGCCTGCTGCTCGTACTCGTACGAGTGGGGGTTGGTGTCGTTGTTGTAATACCCCGACGCGGCACCCGAGCCGTAGTTGTTAGCCGTGGAGGGCTGGTACGTCGCGGGAGGGGGAGCGGGACCGTCGGCATCGCTGCGGAAACCGGTGCCGTAGCCTCCAGCGTAGTTGGGGGGTGGGGGGTTGTTACCATACGGGTTGTCGCCGGTCCCGGTCATGCCGCCAGCCACTGGCGGAGGGGGTCGGTACTGCTTCCACCTCGACTGTAGTTGCCTGCAGGTCAGCCTGTGCTTGTAAGGTTTGTTTGGGTGCCGGATGCAATCGGCTCCTGCAACGCGTCATTGCAGCAGCTGAAAAATGGGTGATTGCTGCGCAAGGCTTGGCTCCGACATCGCCCCCATGTATTGACTCACTTGCGGCGCATGCATCCGATGGCGGAGAAGATGAGGAGAATGCCGATAGCGACACATACACCGATGGCGATACGGGCGCCCGTTGACAGTCTGTTACACCTGTAGGCTGTGTGTGAGCGGATGAGCGACGCTGTGGCGGCGCAGCAGGCGGGTATCCGACTCACCTCTGCCGTACCGGTCATAGCACCAGCTTGTTGCGGCCATGGATTCGGTTGCTGCTAGGAGGGCTGCAGCTGCCCAGATTGTGGATGAGCGGAGCATCGCGTCGGGTGAGGATGGATGAACGAGAACGAGTTGAGATGGATGTGGCAAACGAGAGAGTGGAGATGGGACTGGCGATGCTCGTCAATTGTGATGGCGAGAGGGTCGCGACCAAAACGACCGGGGTATGACGCAAGGCAGCAAGGCAGCCACCACACAGGCGGGAGTGGCAAGGAGGGCAAGGCATTGGAGGAGAGGACATGCCAAGACCTTGCTGACGCTAGCTTACTGTTGTTTGGCTGTGAGTGGAAGCTTAAGATTTGACTCCGTCTTCTCGAAAAAGACGGAGAAAGAGTACATGTCCGTGATGTTGATCCACGCGATCACCACGTGAGCGCCACCTGACATGACTTCAGGGATTCCGGGCCCAAGTACCGATGACGATCTCCCGATCGGCAGGAATCTCCAGAAGCGAGAAGAGCACACTTGTGGCTGCACCGCAAGTTTTGGTGGCGGTGCTCATGACGAGAAGCCTTACATGGCAACATGGCAACATCAGGCAATACGTCAATCTTGGCAACAAGTGTCAAAGACGATTCTCAGTACTGTAGCCCCCGCTGCATATGTTGCTGAGCGACGGCAGCAGGAGAGCCGTCATTATTTGGTTCCGGGACCGGCGGAGACGCAACTGTGGTCATTATTGCGGTGGTGCCGTTGTAAAGCAGGCTTTTCCGGTGTGTCAAGCCGTGCCGAGTAACATACCGCAGGCATACCGCAGGGACTAGACGGCAGGCATTAGGCTGTAGCTCGCTGTAGCTCGCTACCAACTCGCACGCCAGCCGAACTAACGGTTGGACAGGCAACTTAAGGGCAACTAGACGTGCACAGGCCAGCACAGGATGCGTTGTCACAGCGGGCCTGTGCGCGGCCGATCTGCAGTTTTCTTCGCCACTTTGGCCAACGACACCGGATACGACAGAGTGGTGCAAGGCGTACAAATACTACCAGACCATATCGACGCACCCCCGACTGTCCCACAGCTCATAACTTACACGACCACCTCTACATTACTCATAGATCGTCATACCAACGGTAGCCTAAGTACCTCGACACTCTTCCCAGCTCCACAACATCGTGTCGTAAGACTGCGGCTGCGAACGCGGAGCAGAATAGTGAGTGACGTTTCGGCATTCCATCTCCACTTGCCGAGGATCTGCACCCGACTGTGCCTTTCCGCATAACACCCCGGCCGCAGTCGCCGTGCAACATAGCCCATGGGCCTGTTGCTGAGTGGTGCTATGATCGCATAACGGTCATGTCATATGAACAATGCGTACGATCGTAAGAGCGGGGGAATTGGTTTTACCAGTAGCCAAGGCTGAGGCTTGTGGGCTTGGGTGTGAGCGTTGGAGTGCTCTGTAATCAGTTGAGCGGGGCATCTGCTCTGAACAAGCAGCCTCCTGCACTGAGCAACCACTGCCCGTCGGTGGGTCCCGACCGGCTCCCCCGACCGCCGGCCGGCGACTCGACGGTTCTCGCAGTGTGAGCGATCTGCACTGGCGCTTGCCGAGCGTAACGCCCCCGATACCTGGCACATGGCTGCAAAGCCTCCACAGCCCACATGCCTCAGACAAAGTACGGGTTTCGTGCGTGGCTTTGATCGCTGCGTGACTTCCCAATTGTTCGTACCTGCCACCTTAGCTGTTCCATTTGTCTGGTGTCCTAGCCATCATCGGTGGCGCTCTGATTCAATTGCAAGGGGGTGAACGTGGCTGCTGCGTGGCCACCATTGTTACCGTGTCGTTGCAATTCAATGCATCACGAAGCGCTGCTGGTTCTCAGAGCGTGTCAACGAGCTATCTTGAATGCATAAGAACAGCCAACCAGGCCTCGTGTGTTCCGCTTTCCCCACTCGTGTGCACTGGCTGGCTCTTATCTATCACTTCTTGCCCCACAGTCCTCTGTGCTCACTTCCGAGCCAGTTGCTAACGCTCAAGCCCCACCAGCTAGCAATAAACACTCCGGCCGACTCGTACCCGGTCACTCTCCGACTGCCCCGGGGACGCCGATTTGCTCGATTTGCTCTTCAAATCCAACCTTCAAGTCACCCGGTGACGACTCCCTCGGCCTCGGCGTCAGCCCCCAGCTTGCTCAAGCGAAGAAAAAAAAGGTCCCAACCACCCGCGCAAGGTACCACCCTCTCGTAGTGCACCAGAAGCCGCTCCACTGCCGCTCCGAACCGCATCTCACCACACCCGCACACACCCCGGCCTCCACCCGCCCCACATTTTCTCCACACTGCCCCAGCCAACCCTCCCAGTCCTATAAAGAAACAACAGTACCACAATGTCTGAAGATCTCATCTCCCACCTCAAACGCAGGATGACCCGCAAGAATCGTTCGCCGTCTTCGTCCATCTCGTCGATGTCCTCAGTCACGGGCTCTGGGACTCACACGCCGATCATGCACATCTCGCCGCCGATCACCCCGCCGATCACACCCCCGTGCTTCGGCGAGGACTTCGACCTCGGCCTCAACCGTTTCGAGGCATACCGTCCGGCCCCATCGCCGCCGACGGCGTCGATGCACTCTGCGCCCCCGAGGCCTCCGCGCTCCCCGGACTTCAGCGCCTGGGTGCCGTCACGGCCAGCCCCATTGCCGCCCTCGCCTCCGCGGAGCGCGTACGGCAAGGCCGCTCGCCGCACCTCCGACGAGGTCGACAGCAAGGCATGGCGCTCCCAGATGGTCGGCGTGGCCATGTCCTACGCTTCGCTCACCAGCGCCAACCCCGGCGACTTTGTCGCCACGACCGAGGCAAGGGCCCACCACAATGTCGTCGTCCGCCGCCTGTCCGACCCGGCCACCACTGAGCTCCAGGCTCTTGCCGTCCTGCGGGCATACATTGACCAAGTGCATTCCTCATCCCGCGGACGGCCGCGCCGTGAATCGCGTGAATCGCCGTAATGGGTGTTTGGTGTCTGAGCAACACCCGAAGCGAGCAAGGCGCGAGTAGTAGGCGAGGGAGTAGGCAATTTCCAGTGCACGAGCCCAGGCTCCCCCATCAGTGGCATCCATAAATCTCTTCATTCACCGGTTGTATTGGGTTGTAATCATAGAGCATGCAAAGAGTGAACGACGCATGCACGAAGCGAGTTTCAAAATCTCGCTCAGATGGTCAGATGCAATTGCCGTCGCCACCCGGGGTGGGTCCAGCGTCGGGCTCAAGGCGGCCGATATGCGAAACACAGTCGAAGCCAATGAGGAGAAACTTCTGTGTCGCAAGGTTTGGTAACGTTCAAAAGGCACGAGGGTGATTAGGGGTCTGACGTTCTGGGGCAGTACCTGTTGTCTACCGTGCTCGGTTCAACTGCCGTGACCTCTTGTGGTGTCAGCATCAGCCAACGTGAGCTCAACGTCAGCCAAGGTCAGTGGAGTTCCTTTGAGCGTCCGAAAGCGTCATAGTCAGACAGAGGCCTTGGAGCGGAGAGCAGATGACGATTCCGCAGCAACTGCGAAGCGTCACTTGAAGACCCATGCGCAAAGAACTGCATGACTCCAAGCCATGTGGACGTTGGCGCAGTTCCAACAGAACCGAAGGGCGGCCACGCTGTCCAGCAGGATTTGGAACGCACGAGGTCCGATACCCATGTGGACTGGACCAGATCCAGCGGCGCAGAGGAAGATCCAGCAGACGAGGCACAAAGCAAACTCAAGCTGACGAGACCTGTAACGGCACTGAGCATGTGGGCCAAGGGTAAACCAATCAGGTCAACCTGAACCATGGGGTAATGAGGAAACGAGGGTCAAATTGTGGGGTTTAGCACCCCGAGTCAGGCCTCTCGCAAACGGTAGCATGCTGTAACCGGACGAAAGAGAAGTCGTCGGTCTGGTCGTCGCCGACTCATCCCCACTCTGCTCTGCAGCAGATCCAAGGCGTGCTCTTGGCCGCAGCTGTCCGCTCGCAATATTCCTCGGCGCTTTGTTCGCCGAGGCCCAGACTGAACTACGGAAGACGAGGTCCTAGTCGAAACCAGTGCGACGACGACGCAAATTCAAGCGCAAACCCAAGCACAGATCGTGGCCGAGCTTAGCAAACCGACCATTACCGTCGGCCAGGGCCCCGGTTCTAGGCGGCCGAAGTATGCTGGCTATGTATAGCAGAATTTTAACGCTGAGCGCTAGTCAAAGATGATGAACTAACTTCACTGAGGAGCGGGCAGTCTGAGGAGAACACCGGGGGCCGAATTCGTCCACATAGAGACATAATGGGCTGCTGAGGGGGTATTGGTTCAGAAGTGGACAGTGGCATAGGTAATCGCATTTCAATGCTCTTAGAGAATGGAATCGGGGACTGGGGTGCTCCTGACGGGTAGGGTAGCATAATCAGTTACTGTATCAGTAGCCAACCGCGGACGACGACATGCTGTTTCGTAGACTGCCTGTTTCAAAAACGGCAGTCTCTTGAACCGGAGTTAGCTCCGGGGTCCTTGTTCCCGAATGCCAAAGTTCAGTCAGCGTCTTGTCGGCCAGGGGGTGCCTCACATGCCTAGGTAGGGCGTTCACTAGGTCGGTGAAGTCTAAACCATCGGAGAGGCATTCGCGGGAAACACGGCACCTACGGGGATAACATCTCCGTACATACATGCAACTACAACTTCGAACGATCGACCTCGGGCTCCGTTGGGACGATATCCTTCATGTTTTCTACAAAGTCCCTCGCCTTGCGCACTGTCTCGGCATCGAGCAATGACGGGTCAGATGCGACCGCCACGCTCGGCGTGCCCATCTTCCACATGCGCTGCTGCGCGAGGCCCTGCTCAATCATCGCCTGCACCCCGCCGACATCCTGCCACCCGAGCGCAGCGGCAATTTTCAACAGAGGCGTCAGCCGGGGCTTGTAGGCCATGTCGAGGAAGATGCGGGGCGATGGAACGGGGAGGGTACCCGGCACGTCGCCAGCCTGGAAGGGGAGGGTGAAGACGTGCGTTGCGATTGTGTAGACCATACGTTCTTCAAGCGACTTTGGGGGGATGGCTGGGGTCAGAGCTGCTGAGCGGACAACATACCAGGGATGGCCCCCACGATCATTGCAACGCCGGGCTGCCGCTTCTCAGCCTTGGGTCCCAGATGTCCCTCGACATCGTCCACACTCGTCAGGTGGACCAGGCGCAATCTGTTCGGATTGGCAGGATCTGACCGGGAGTCAAAGTGCGCAATGGTATCTTGCACCTCTGCCGCGTCGCGGTTGGCCAGGAAGATGGGGTTCATGCCCAGGGTGTACAGCGCATGCACGGCTGAGCGGGTTGTGGCCCCGCCGCCGATGACCATCCCGCTCGCCTGGCCGGGGACGTACGTCGCCGCCGTCCCGACCGACACGGACGGGTGTTGAGCGCCAAGCGCAGCCAGGAGGGAGTTGCGCACGCCCAGGAAGTCCGTGTTCGTGCCGACTAGCCTCGTGCCCTCGGGCGTCTGGACCGGCACGACAGTGTTGCACGCCCTCGTGGCGTAGGACTCGGGCGAGATTTCGTCCAGATGTTTCATGATCTCGGCCTTGAGAGGCATCGTCACGCTGCTGTTAGCACATCTCTGGAGGGGACTCACGCTGCGCCGCCCGACGACTCGCTGCGCAGCTGATCGAGCATGGCCTGGTTGACCTGGGACGTCGACCATAGCTTGTATGTGCATGGGCTACCGATGGACTCGAAGACGAGGTTGTGCAGGCTTGGGGCGCCTGAGTGTGCGATAGGAAAGCCAAAGAGGTAGACTTCCTTGTGAGTTGTCTGGGTCATGATGAGTATAGGTGAGTAGGATGAGCTCAGAGGGGACGGCGTGCGTCTGGAGCTTGCTGTTGATATGTGGCTCGAGTCGACCCTGCAGACGGGAGGTGGCGGCATTCTATCGGCCCGATGAGCGGTTGAGGACGGTTGTGATTGTGAATCACGGCTCCAAGGACACCGAGACACCATTCTGGAAATTGAATGGATATACATCTCCATACAACGGAAGCGAGTTTGCCGATGTCGGTCACTCATACGCCCGTTGTGGAAGTTAACTGGAAATTCGGCTGACCACGGCGGCCACTTGGAGACCGATCCGTCGTTGTTGCTCCGCCTGCGACTCAGCGACTCGTTCATCTCGGAAACTCCATGGATATCAGATCCCCGCGTTGTCCCCAGATTGACCGTTCGTGGGGCTACAGAGCTGGGCGTTGTTGCGGTAGGGAACCCAGGAAGGCGTGGGGCTTGGTTTACCAGTCATCCCGGATATTGCTTGGGCCAAGCAAAACCGTTCCGGAGGATCTGGGACATAGGAGCTGATTTGCGGCGTTCGCCCAGGAACGGCCCGGATGACGCGTCGGACCACGGCGGTGAGGCTGCCGTACCAAGAATTGAGTTGCCGAGCTGCTGTTACGCTCCCTCCGGAGGAATGTGCAGTGGAGCGATTGGACCAAATCCAAGGCAAGCCCCTGCCTGGAGTACGGTTTCTGACGGCTAACGTTGCTGGTAATTTGTACCTCAATGTCGTGCTGGTGGTGTGGGTTATAACAGCCCGCCTCGTCGAGTCTTTTTCCCCTCACTCGCGATCCACCGCACTGAGCAACCATGGTCAAGTTGACAATTGTTGAGGACAGGCCGACACCGAAGCAGGTGTACAACTGGAAGGTGTACTTCTTCGCCTCGATGGCATGTTGGGCCTCGGTGATGATCGGGTACGACGTGAGTAGCCCCCTCTGGGGCACCAGCTGATATCAGTCCGCATTCATCGGATCAGCGATGGCCCTCAAGAGCTTCAAGGACGAGTTTGGCCTCACCCAGAAGACCAAGGCCCAGTTCAACTTCCTCTCCGCCAACATCGTCTCAACATACCAGGCGGGATGTTTCTTCGGCGCGCTCTCGGGATATTTCGTCGGATACTACTTTGGCCGCAAGTGGGGCCTCTTCGTCGCGTCGATCATCTTCGTCGTCGGCTCCGTTCTCCAGACCGTCGCATCCAGCAAGACCGGCCTTGGGGTGAGTCTCCAGTCTGATCTGACAACACCGCTAACCATTCAGATCATGTACGCTGGACGCGGCATTGCCGGCTGGTCGGTCGGCGTCGCTTCGAACCTCACCCCGATTTACATCGCCGAGATCTCACCTCCTGCAATTCGCGGCCGCCTTATCGGCCTCTACGAGCTCGGGTGGCAGATCGGAGCTGTGGTCGGCTTCTGGATCGGCTACGGCGTCAACCAGCACATCCCGTACGGCAACGTGCAGTGGATCATCCCGTTTGCGGTGCAGCTCATCCCCGGCGGATGCCTCGCGCTCGGCACTTTGACGCTCAAGGAGTCGCCGCGGTGGCTGGCGTCGCGCGACCGCTTCGACACGGCGCTACGCAACCTCTCCATCATCCGCAAGCTGCCCGAGGACCACCCGTATGTCCAGGAGGAGATGTACGAGATCAAGTCGGCGATCGAGCACGATGAGGCAGCTGCCGGCCGCGGGATCATGGCCCCCATGAGGGCGCTGTTCAGCAACCGGTCGTACATCAAGCGCCTGGGCCTGTGCGTCATGCTCTTCGCCATGCAGAACGGCACAGGCATCAACGCCATCAACTACTACTCGCCCACGGTGTTCGCGTCGATTGGCGTCACGGGCACCTCCACGTCGCTGCTCACCACCGGCGTCTTCGGTCTGATCAAGTTCGCCGTGGCCATTGTGTGGCTCCTCTGGCTTGTCGACCGGTACGGGCGTAAGATTCTCCTTATCATCGGCTCGGCGGGTGGTGCGATCTGCATGCTGTGGATTGGCATCTTCATCGCTGTCGCCAAGCCGGCCAACCACCCAAGCGATACCCTGTCCGGCGGCGGCATCTCCGCCATGATCGCCTTCTACCTCTGGACATGCTTCTACGGCCCGACCTGGAACGGTACGCCCTGGGTGTTTGGCGCCGAGACGATGCCCACGTTCATCCGGTCCGCGACTCAGGCGTTCATCGCCGCGTCGAACTGGCTCTTCGCGTTCCTCATCGCGCGCTTCACGCCGCAGATGTTCACCTCCATGGGCTTCGGTGTCTACATCTTCTTCGCGTCCCTCATGATCCTCTCGATCCCCATCGTGTACTTCATCATCCCCGAGACCTCCGGTATCCCACTTGAGCACATGGACGAGCTGTTTGCTCTGTCCCCGCGGACTGCGCACTCTGTCCTCACCGAGCGCCTCAGGTCAGAGCACCACATGACCGCCTCGGGCAAGGACGCCTACGACGAGAAGGTCCACCCCGCCGATGTGCACGTCGAACAGGTGAACTCGAGGGATATTGTTTAAGAGGGTTCTGCAGGGTTACTGAGTTGTTGAGTAGTGTACAGTCAATATGCATGGTTAGCAGTCACTCGGTCAGCAGTCACCTCCAAGAGGGTTAGACGGTGGTACTGATCCCATTCTCAATCCCGTTTGATCCCAAAATCCATAACTCATAGATCAGAGCTTGCCCTTAGCCTCGGCCGGCGGCAGAAGTTCCCCCGCGCTCGCCTTGGGCTCTACAGGCACTAAACGCGCCCCGTCCGCTGTAAACTTGTGCGTAAACGGCTTCTGGTTTGCGTCGATCGCAACCGTCTGGGTACCGTACGCGCAGATCTCGCCCTGCATGTCGTAGAACGTGATGCGGAGGAATCCGAATCGTCGGCCTGGGTGTCAGGACCTGCTGGGCAACACAACCTTACCAATCTTAATGGGCTCTGTAACCATGTACAGATATTCGCCGAGTCGACCAGACGGGCGGACAAATTCACAGCTGATGTTGGTCGACACACTGCCGACCTTTGGGATGCCGATGGTCTGCATGCCGAGCCACGTCACGTCATCGAGAAGCTGCTGTGAGACTGGGCCGGCTTCGCCTTGCTCACCGTCATGACCACACCGCCATGCACAACCTGTCGTCAGCTGCTGTCGAACAGAGCTTGAACGAGTGGCCCAGCCCCACGTGCAGGGGACGAGTGACACGCGACCGCAGCGGCGCCGACACTACACTGCAAACACCTGCACTCCACTCACCTTATTGCTATTCAAGTGACGCTCCTGGATCTTCATACGCAGCTTCGCATACCCTGGACGCGCTTCAACGACCTCCACCTGCGGTCAGCCATTGGCAACTCCTCGCTGAGTTGTTCTGTTCTCGATTCCACGTTGTACACGGTGGCGTTTCCGAGCCAAGCATCGGGGTTGCCCGGGTGCGGTCATTCTACACCGCGGTGCGGGGGTCAATCACCGTCTGCATTTCGGCGTCCCCTTGTGTGCCATCATGAGGTCGCGAGGCGCTCTATCATCCCGCGAGTCACCTTCGCTTCCCTCCGGCAATCATCTCTCAATCACCCCTGGCAGTCACCTCCGGCAGTCACCTCCCGAAGTGACCACCAGCGTACGCCGCTCACGACTCTGCCGACACACCAGCCGCCCCTCCCGTACAAGCCATGATCAGTCGCGACATACCGAATCGCCGACGACGTTGTCATCGTGGTCTGCTTTAGTTCCTGGATCCCCAGTAGGAAGACTCACTGCCCTGGATGGATTTGATCCAGCACTGCTGTCAGCATCACCTCGACGGGTTGGAACTCCCGGCGCACTTACCTCCTTGAGGTACTCGAGGCAGGCCGACATGGTTGTGGCGAAGATGGGGAGGAGAAGGGAGGTAGGACGTAGAGTGTGAGAAATGAGCGGGGGGTATGATGAAGATGAGCAAGAACACCAACGTTGTTGCTCTATAATCCAGCTGAAATATCGCAGGAAACGCGTTTCTTGGCTTCCGGTGAGGTGAACATCTATAACCGGCACCTCGGCAGTATCCGATATCAGGCTTCCCCACGGGGTTGTGACCACGCGACAATCGATGAAGCATGCTATGAATGGCGACGAAGCATGTGGTTTCGACGCATGGGCAACGATGCACCGCGCCGTCTTCTAGCACACTTAAACTCGACTTGTTGGCATCTTACACGCCACTGCTCTCTTTTCCAGCCAGCCAGCCAAAGGACCACGATGCCGGACACAGACTACCGCCTCCCTACATCGGTCCATCCAACACACTATGAACTGGCAATCCGTACCGACCTCGCGACGCAACGGTTCGCGGGGGAGGTGACCATCAGCCTTGACGTGGTGGAGGACACGAACTCGGTCGTGTTCCACGCACACCCCTCGCTGGATATCTCGCACATCGCTCTCAAGGCCGGCGGGAAGGTCACCGAGCTCCCGGCCTCCGGGCTGTCGATCGACAAGGACAAGGAGCGTGCCACTGTTTACGTCAGCTCGGCTGGTGGTCTCAGGAAGGGCGAGGCGGCGCTGTTTCTCCGCTGGGAGACCGAGCTGAACGGGAACATGATGGGGTACTACCGGTCGAAGTCGGATCCCGACGCGAACGGAAAGCGTCTCGTGTAAGTGTCGAGGTGCGCTGGCAGCTCGAGCTCGTAGCACTGACGCCAGCTACGCGCTTACGCAGTTTGAGCCGACCGGGGCACGCCGCGCCCTGCCGTGCTGGGACGAACCCCTGTTCAAGGCGACGTTCCGGCTCACGATGGTTGCACGGAAGCACGAGGTTGTGCTCGGCAACATGAACGCAGAGGTGAGCAAGCCGCTCGCCCCTGGCTCCGTCTCGCTAGCCACCGTCTTCGACGGCGGGTACCGGCCCGGCTCGACGCTGGCGCCCGGGTTCGGCGGGGACAAAACTCCCAGCGACGGTGAATGGGTCGTCACGACGTTCGCAAAGACCCCGCGTATGTCGACATACATCGTTGCCTGGGCTTGTGGCGAGTTTGCACACATCGAGGACACGTTCACGTCGGCCTTGACGGGCGACGCGATCCCATTGCGGGTATATGCCACAAACAACATTGATCAGGCGCAGATGACGCTCAGCACGACCAAGTCCGCACTCGCAATCTACGAGGAGCTGTTCAACATCGCATATCCGCTCCCCAAGCTCGACACGCTCGTCGCGCACGACTTTGACATGGGCGCCATGGAGAACTGGGGTCTCATCACTGGCCGCGCTATGGCATACCTCGTCAGCAAGCAGAGTTCCCTGACTTCGATCAAGCGGTGCGGGACGATCCAATGCCATGAGGTTGCGCATATGTGGTTCGGCAACATTGTCACCATGAAGTGGTGGGACAACTTGTGGTTGAACGAGGCGTTTGCGGTGAGTCAGCAGGACGTCGGCGGAGGTAGGGCGAACGCACGGCGGAGACTCAAGGTCGCCGTTGCACTCGAGCACTCTTACTCACGCGCAGACTCTCATGGGCTCACTCGTCCTGCCCGAGCGCATCTGGCCTGAGTGGAAGATGGCTGGCGAGTTCCTCGGAGGGCAGTGGGAGCGTGCTCTCAACCTCGACCAGAAGCGCTCCTCCCACCCCATTCAGGTCGAGTGTCCCGATTCGAACAAGATCGCCTCAATATTCGACGCAATCTCCTACTCGAAGGGCGCTTCCGTTCTGCGGATGCTCATGTCCGTCGTTGGTGAGGAGAAGTTCTTCAAGGGCGTCTCCGTCTACCTCAAGAAACATCTCTACGGGAACGCAGAGATGCAGGACCTATGGGACGGCATCGGCTCTGCGGTGGGGAAGGACGTCGGCGGGATGATGGATGCGTGGACGCTCAAGGTCGGCTTCCCGGTCCTGCAGGTGGAGGAGAAGAGGGAGGGCAAGATCAAAGTGACTCAGCACCGCTTCCTGTCGACTGGTGATGTGCGGCCAGAAGAGGACGAGACTCTGTGGTGGGTCCCGCTGGAGATTAAGAGTGTGGACGGGGATGTGACCGTCGACCACGATGCCGTGCTCTCGGCGCGCGAGGGTACATACACCGTTTCGTCGGACACGTGGAAGCTCAACGCGGACACAGTTGGCGTGTACCGCGTAGCATACTCGCCCGAGCGGCTGGCCAAGCTCGGCACGCAGGCCCAGAGCTTTTCTGTCGCCGACCGCGTCGGCCTAATGTCGGACGCCACGGCGCTCGCCTCCGCCGGATACGCCAAAACGTCGGGAGCGCTGAGCCTCGCCGCGGCCCTCGCGGCGTCTGAGCGCGACTTCCTCCCCATCTCCCGCGTGTCGGCGTTGCTCAACAGCATCGCATCGGTGTGGTGGGAGAACGACACTGTGCGTAACGCGACCAACGCGCTGCGACTCGCTGTCTTCCGCCCCGTCCTCAAGCGCATGGGGTACGAGTTTGGCAAGGACGACGCGCCCGAAGTCCGCGAGCTGCGTACCCTCGCCGTGTCGGTGTGCGCGCGGGCTGGCGACGAGGAGGTCATCGCGACCCTCCAGGGAATGTTTAAGCGTTTCGCGGCTGGCGAGGGCGATATCGTGCCGGACCTCCAGCAGATTGCGTTCCGCATGGCGGCCGCGCACGGCGGTGAGGCGGAGTATGACGCCCTCGTGCGCGTGTACGACAACCCGCCCGTCCCTATGACGCGCGTTGACGCGATCTGGGCTTTGGGTGCTGCCTCCAAGCCGGCTTTGATTGACGGTACTGTCAACATGATCGCGGACGGGACGTTCAAAGACCAGGACATTTACCTCGTGTTCATGGGGCTCGCGGCGAATCGGGCAGCGCGGAAACGCGGCGCAGACTATCTCATGGACAAGTGGGATGAGCTGAATGCGCGCTTCCATGCCAGCTTTGGACTGAGGAACGCCATTCCTGTCGCGTTCGGGGCGCTGTCGAGCAAGGAGGACTTGGCGAAGGTTGAGGCGTTCGTCAAGTCGAACGGTGGGTTGGTATTGGGCCTTGGTTACTCACGCCAGACACGAGCAAGTACGCGACGATACTTGAACAGGCCATTGAGGGGATGCGTGCGCGTGTCGCATGGATTGCGCGTGACACGGAAGATGTCTCTGCGTGGTTCAAGGAGCTCAACTACTTGTGAGCAGGGGGAAATGGGGTGCGAAGTATTAATTCTCCACGGAGGACGGAGCAGTAAGCCATGACAGTAGGATGGCGATAGATGATATACGCGTTGAGAATGGAAAGACATGCAATGACAGCACAACAGCGGACAGCACAGACGATACCAAGCCTACATACTCATGTGTCTAATCTAGTCGTACAGCCACGCCTGCCGCCGGTGCTTCTGCTCGGCCTTCTTGGCTCGGAACCGGTCCTGAACGTCAGCAGCGCCAGACCGCGCAACCCACCATGTCCTTTTTGGTAATTTTGCGATCTCTCACAAGCCCTGCCTCCTCATCAGCCTTCCTCTTCCTCGCCTCCGCCGCCTTGGCCTTCTCCCAGCCGTCGACGTCAAAGTAGTGCTCGTTGAACCGCTTCTGGCGGGAATACTCATCCAGCGCAGCAAACGCGTACCCATAATCGCTTCCCAGCCGGCCAGTGCGGCCGGCAAGAGCGGACGCGCTGCTGCTTGAGAGCGCATCGCGCTGTTCGGCGGGGAGCAGATGGGCGAGCGCGGGATCGATGTCGGGCACGCCGCCGGTCTGTGGGAGAGGACGGGGAGGAGGCTCGTTAGGAAGCGGTGGGGCTGAGGCGTCCTTGGGAACTAGGGGATTCGTCCATGTCACTTCGCCAGTCTCCGTGTTCCAGAAGTAGTAGGCTGGCATCAGCGGGCTGCGGAGAGTGGGAGGGAAGCCATGAGTGGGACGGGATGGAAGGCTCCTGACTCACCGTTGTTGGCCGGAGCCCATACTGCCTGCCATGAATGCGCTCCCTCCTTCGCTTTGCCCTTGTCCTTCTTGCTCTTCTTAGGCTTGGATTTCGCCTCCTCTCCCTCGTCTTCCTCGCCGTCGCCGCTTTCTTCGCCTTCGTCCTCGGCTTCGTCGTCGCTGCCGTCCTCGTCGGACTCAGAGTCACTGCCATCCCCTAGCGATGTGATCGGCTGCGCATTGGGAACGGGCTCATCGGGTAGCGGCGGCTGCTCGTCTGGTAAAGGCGGTTGCTCGTCGGGAAGGGGTGGTTGGGCGTCTGGAAGAGGGGGTTGGTCACTGGGAAGAGGAGGCTGTTCGGTCGGCAACGGGGGCTGCTCGTCGGGTAGAGGTGGCTGCTCGGCAGGCAGAGGAGGTGCCTGCTTCTTCTTTGATCCCTTCTTCGGTGGCATGACTGGTGAATAGGTTGTGATGTGTGATGGAGGTGGTTGTTGAGTTATTGCTGCAAGAGGTGCAACTGCATTCTTCGACTGTAGTGGCAATAACAGCTCGAGATATTTGCTTCCGTCAGCACCACACCCCTGCTCCACAACCGAGTTCGACGCGCTGCTGCTGGCCATGCCTCGCTCATAATCTCCCCTGCACTCACACACTCATCCGCTGCATGTAAGGCTACACCACATCCGGTAAACGTAACAACGCTAAGAGGACACGCTACGGTCTAAGTCGTGGCTACTATACAACCAACCTCAAGCAGTCAAGCAGTCAAGCAATGAACTGAAAGCAAGAAAACAAAGCTCACGGCAAAAACGCAACGCACCTCACACGCTCACGCCATTTCGCTCAAACTGGCTCCCGGCACACCCGGGACACCGGGAACGCCATGCGAAGCTCCCAGAGACAAGAACACGGGATTACCGCTGGTATTCGCGTTCGCAGGTCGTTTGTTGCCGCTTTCATCCCACTCGTCGTCAACGAGCTCGATGGAACGTTTTCGGCCCATCGCAAAGCTCGCGTTCGGGATCATGGTCCCGATGACGGGACCTGTCGGCCCTCCGCCGGCAATGAACGTTGTCGGCGTCATTCCGCCCGCATCTGGGACGGCACCCGTCGCCAAAAATTGCTGAATGTAAGCCAAGTACTGAAGGGCCTGCTTACCTGGAGGACCTGCTGGTACTGCTCATCTGACCACCCGCTGCCTGCCAAGGGGTTCGAGATCTCCTCGCCGTTTGCTCCCCATTGTGCCGCGCTGGTCGTGAGGGCGTCCATAACACCCTCGTCAGAGAGCGGTGGCACACCCATGAACCGAGGCACCTCGTGACTGAGCTGGATCGTCTTGAGATGGATGAGGTGCTTGTCGAGGATACAGAACAAGTGCTGCTTGGTGAAGGGCTTGGCCAAGACGTCGTTCATGCCCGACTGGAGGTACGAGTCGACGTCCTCTAGGAATGTCAGCGGGTCAGTAATGGGTACAACTCACTCGTTTGCACGTTTGATGTCATGGAGATGATGGGTGTGTACTGGTCGAACTGGCGGATGCGGGAAGTCGCACTGCGCCCGTCCATGCTGGGGCCCAAGAAGATGTCCATAAGGACCAAGTCGTACTTCGTGGAGCTGTTCATCTTGTCGATACCTTGCTGAGCGTTCTCGACTGTCTCGACGACACAACCGAACTTCTCGAGGAATTTGGATGACAGCTGTCGATAGACGAGGTCGTCTTCAACGACGAGAATTCGGGGGGTCTGGGACCAGGATGGCTTCTGCTGCGTCCACTTTTTAACAGTTCCAGGAACCGCGGGCTGTCCGTTGGCTTGGATTTGAACGGGCGCAGGCTGCTGTTGCTGTTGCTGTTGTTGTTGCTGCTGCTGCTGCATGGGTACGGGACGGGGAATCGAGCCAGTGGGCCCTTCGGTCTTGGCAACAGCCGCCGCAGCAGCCGAGACTCCAGTTGTTGCGACAGCAGCCGCGCCCGTTGGACCCATCTCACGCTGCTGCTGTTGATGTTGTTGTTGCTGCTGCTCTTTGAGTGACGCGTTCATCTGCGATGCTTGGTTGCCCATTCCATCCACGACAAAGCTCAGCGAGGTACTCTCCCCTGGCTTACGGAGTGGGACGCCGTTAGCGACGTTGCCATCCTGCATGCTTGGGTACACTTGGCTCGATGTCCCGTTCATGGGACTGCCATTATAGATTGGCATTTTCGCCTCGTCGGGCTGCTGCGGGGTCGCGAGCGCTGGTGGAACTCCCTGTGACCGGGCAGGTGGACTTGCGCTGGACAGAGGAACTGAGGGAACCTGCGGTGGAACAACCCCAGGCCTTTGCGGTCCTCTAGCGCTAGGCCCGCCTTGCGCTTGTATTGGGGGCACTTGGAAGCGGCCTCCCCCTACTCCCGGAAAGGGCAGCGTGGTGCCATAAGGTAGTGGCGCAGATGGTCCGTAGGCTTGTGGGGGGAAATTGCCGGGCTGGGCTCCTGGAACGTATCCAGCACCAGGATGGGAATGAACTGCGGCGGTCTGCGCCAGCTGATCATAAAGCTGGTACAGGCGGCGGACACGTCCTGCTGAGTCCGAGTCTGGAGGAGACGGATGTTCTGGAATTAGGTCCCAGCCAGCGCTGATGCTCGAGCTCACCCTTGTCTGTGCTGACGATGTGCGCGACTACCTCACGCAGCACACTCAACACACCGTTTTCACGGATGCGCGCGTCGCTGAGTTGTTGCTGCGACTTGAAGAGCGCTTCTTCCATGGCAGCCAATCTGTTCTCCATTTCAAGGAAACGACTGTGGTCCTCCGCAGTGAGGCGCGCAGGTGAATCGCTGCGCTCGTCACTTGTCGCCTTCTTTGGGACAACAGCCTTGCGCTGGAAAAGGTTAGAGCGTACCCATGGCGGATCGGCGACTCACTTTGATGCTGTCGAGGTCGGCCCTTCCGCCGGCTTGGAAGTTGGGATGTTGGAACTCCCATACCTTGTCGTGTCAGTTCAGTGCTCTCATCGCCAGAAGCCGAAGCAAGGCACTTACGTTCTCCTTGATCTGCCCCGTCTCCCCATCGACGTGCTTGATCTGCCCTGGTCAGTGCCCACCACAATCGTGCTTCCCATCGCACACCAAGGAGAGTACACACCTTGGAAAAGCCGTACTTGTTTAGTTGCCGCACAAACGAGGAGAAGTTGGAATGCCTGAATGTTTGCGGCCTAAGACGCACGTCAGCCATTGTCCAGACAACGATTGACACATCGCCGCACAAGCCCACTCACAAGACTTTGGTTGTGAACTCGTTCATGTCCCAGACAACAAAACTTGTTCCGCCGCGACCCCAACCCACGCTGCCTCTTTCACCCGTAGAGCGGGGCGCGCCAGCGGGCTTGCCGCGGCCATAGGTTGCGCTCTCGTCCTCGAGCATCTTGTATAGCTTCTTGATGAATTCAGAAGGACCAGCCTGCTGGCCACCGCCACCTCCGCCGGACGTCGCGGGCGCCCCCGATGCGTCGTTCGCACCAATTCCGCTCGCACCACTGCCCGGGCCACCAGGGCCTCCAGACTTGGAGCCATCGTAGCTGAGAGACATGGATCGTGAGGGTTTGGACTCGTCGCCCTTCATGGACGCTGTATGTACATTCCATCCACCAGTCCGAGGATCTCCGCGTACGTCTGATGCAGAAACAGTTCGATATCCGTAAACATCACGGCTTGGGCCAGCGATGGCGTTGTACCCGTCCGGGACAGCGCCGTATGGTCCACCCTGAGAGGGGTGGGGGATAGGCGCACCATTTGGGGGCGCTCGAAGTGCGTAGGGCTGATCTGCGTAGCCGCCTGGCATGGGGACGGCAGCACCAGGGGGCACAGCGCCGGGATGCTGGTAGTACATTGACGGATGGGAAGCGGCGCCGGCGTGACCCGAGGGAACGCGCGACATGGCGACGATGTGGTGGACGATTAGATGTGGATTGGGAACTACCGCGGTTGGTGGCGGATGTGAGGAGGGGCGAGACAAGTGTGGGCCGCTGGCCTTAGTATGGGGGTTGGGGATTGGGGGTTGAGTGTTGTTATTCGAATCGCGATAGCACGGAAAGCAAGACGAGAGTGGTCCGACGAAGAATGTGGAGCAGGGGATGTGCGAATCGGGGAGTATGCTTCTCTTCTCGTGGGTCAGCCGGAGGGTGTTGAAGGGAGTTTAGATTGAAAGTGGAGAGAGAATGCGGATAAAGAAATAAAGAAAGACAGGAGGAATAGGACGGGAGTAGTTGAAACGGTGATGATTGAGACTGGGATAGCGGCGAAGGAGGAGGGTTGGGAAGATGTGGTTGGGAAGATGCGGCTGTGAGGTCCGTGCACTGACCGACCGACCGAGCGTGGCGAGTGATGTCCGGCGACGGGGCTACAGGGGGAGGGGGGGTCAAGAGGTGGACCGGCGGAGAAAGGGAGGGGTTGGTGTTGCTGAATAAACGGGGGGGGGAGAGAATTACAGGACACGATGCAGGACAAAAAGTGGAGGGCATGCGAGGGGTGAGGGAGGAAGAGGAGAAAGGGAGGGAGAGGATAAGAAGCCGCGGGACACTGCTGGCCAGGACACTGCAGGACACTGACAGGACACTGCAGGGTATTGACGGTGGGTTAGAGCAAAGGGCACGGGTCTGTCATTATTAGTATTATTGTTAAGGGCGATGAGAGGGGGATGGAGAGAGGAAGAGTAGGGAGGGCCGAGAGGGAGGACAAGACAGTAGTAGTGGGGAGTGGTGGTGAAGCGTAGTGGAGCGGCGGAGAGAGACAGAGAGAGAGAGGAGCGAGAGGAGCGAGAGGAGCGAGAGGAGGGAGAGGAGGGAGAAGGGGAGAAACAAGAGGAGAAACATAGGAGGAATGGCGATTGGGTACCATTTGGGTACCACGCGGGATCATGAAAGGAACGATGAAGGCACCGAAGAACCGAAGGCGGGGTCATGGGTCAAAGAGCGGCTCGGGGAGGCCAGCAAGCAGGTCCCCCGGTCCACCTGCCGCCTGAACCCGTCGTTGCAATACCGCAGTCTTGCTGAACGACGACGCACTCCACTACATCTGCACTCGACTCGTACTCCTCTGCCTGCCTAAAGCCACCCTGCCCGCCCTTCACCTTTCGGCCATGTGGGCCTTGCTTGCGGCGCTGCGGGCTGCGGGAACGCAACGATAGATGGTTTATGGAATCTGGGAGGACGAAACAAAAGGGACAGGGGAAAGGGAGCAGAGGAGGGCCAAGCAAACAGGTGTGGACTCACTCGCTCAGTCTCGGCGACAAAACACACAACAACAAGTTCAAGCCGTTCGATAATGAATTGATGATGAAACGATAGGTTTGGGGCGTTCCGCTGTTGATGCTGTAATTGTCCTCGAAGCTGTTTTTGCTTGAGTGGCTTTGTTTGGTGGTCCGAGGGTATGTATACAAAGGAATAATTAAGTGGATGCGAAGAATAGCGGGTTGGACAATTGGACATGTACCACAGCTGCCCGAAGTCACCGTCATGCACACTCACCGAGGCTGCTGGCTGGCAATGACCTGCGAGAGGGGACTACAGTATGAATGTTCGGCCGAACAACACCAGTGCTGCAAGAGGACAGGAGCAGGGAAATGGAGGCATGTGATGATGATGGCGGTGAACGGGGTGATGGGCGCCGGCGGTTTGAAGGGTAGCAGGAGGCAGTTGGGGGTGGCCACTTGAAGGCAACTTGACTGGGCGAGTTGAAGGATCAGCGGTGGAGGCGACGCGGTGAGCGGTGCTCTTGAATTCAGGGTTTGGACGGAGCTAACAAGAGACTAAGTGGACTCATTTCCAGGGTAATCAAGTCAATACCCTAAACTACGTCACACTGTACTAAGTAAGTGGATTGTGACCCTGAATGGATGGATGGATGTCTCGACAGAGCGCCGTCCTTCTCTTTCCTCTTCTCTTTCCCCCTTCCCCCCTTCCCCCCTACCCGTCCTCGCGCCAACACTCCCTCCCCTATTCTCTCCGATTTCTCGGGACTGCTCGTGCTCCTCGTGCTCCTCGTGCTCTCGTGCTCCTCGTGCTCTCGTGCTCCTCGTGCTTCTCGTGCTGCTCGTCCTGCCCGCCTGGTCATCTCCTCCTGCCAACTTGCGATCACGACCATCAAGGCCACCACTGGCACACGCCACCAGAACACTCTCCGCATGCTCCGCAGCCATGTGGCGTCAACCGTTACTCGGGACTGTCCTCGGCGCCCTCACCGCTCGGCGCACGGCGACTCGATGAAACCCCCTTGGGACTCGGGTCGGTCATATCCGTCCCAAACCTTACTCGCCTCCACCTCATCATCCTCCCACCCTTTCTCATTCCTCCACCTCCCGCCCTCCTGCATCCTCTCTCCTCTCAAAAATGCCTGGTCCCGTCATCATCGTCACAGGCGCAAGCCGTGGCCTGGGTCTCGCTATCGCTCGCTCCCTCCTCGGTGCCCATAATGCCAACGTTGCCACGCTCCAGCGCACAGTCACTCCCGAGCTCAAGGCGCTAGCAGAGCAGTATCCGGATCGCGTCCTTACCGTGTCCGGCGATGTCAGCAAGCCAGAGGACAACGCTCGCGTCGTTGACGAAACTGTCAACAAGTGGGGCACGCTCAACGGCCTCGTCTTGAACGCCGGAACTCTGGACCCCATGGGTGCGTCTCTGGCCTGGGCTGCTGTCCGCCTGTCCGTCATTCCTCATGTCTCACCCTTCTCTCCCTTCCCCATCCTCCGGAATCTCAGTCCCCATCACACGTTGCGTCTCATCTCTCCAACGCGGCCTTCCACGACTGGGCCTCGAGGAACGCCCTCGGTCTCGAGGAACGTATGACGGTCGTCGGATCGTGCAGCTGCGTTTCCGTGTATCCGTGAAATGCCCATCACCCTACCCCTCCTCCCGCGCCTCCATCCGCGTCTCACGAAGGCAGAAGATTGACGTCAACAGGAAAGCTTACCGACGTCCCGCTTGACTCGCTCGTTCCTTCGCTTCAAACCAACCTCCTCTCTGCGCTGTACATCGTCCAGCCGGCCATAAAGTACCTGGAAGCGGCCGCGTCCAAAGCGCACCCAAGCCGTGTGATTATGGTATCCTCCGGCGCGAGCGTCGGAGCGTACCAGGCTTGGGGGATGTACTCGCTCGCCAAAGCAGGTATCAACTCGATCGCACGGACATTGGCGGCTGAGGAGAAGGACAAGAACGTGCTTTTCCTGTCAATCCGACCCGGTGTCGTGGATGTGAGTTGGGCTGGCCGGAGTTCGCTTCTGGGGCATCTGGGAGGGATGGAGTATGGAGGTTGGGTGCTGGAAGGAGGAAAAAGCGTCGGGCTTTGGACGTGTGGGTCGTAACAGCGCTGACAATGGCAGACTGATGTGAGTTACGCTGGAAGTCGACAACGCTTGAGCGATACTTTATAGGGGTGACTTGACGGCGACGACCTGTTCGCGCGAGTAACTTCCACCTCCCCATTGAGGAATTCGCCACCGACCAGTCCTTTTGTCCCTCCTCCCGTTGCCTGTTCGATACACGCTCAAACCCACTCTTGGACATCCCGTGGCTGGCTTTCGTCGACACGTACGCCCCACATTCGCTGACCCCAGATGCAAGGCCATATCCGCAATGTCGGACCGGGCGTCATGGCACCCAACGAGATGTCCAAGTTCGTGGAGCTTCATGAGGGCGGCAAACTCCTTCCGCCCGAGCAGCCGGGCTCTGTGATCGCCGGATGTGCTGTGGGACTCCCCGCCGAGTGCACGGGCGAGTACGTCAACTGGGAGGACCCGCGGTTTAAGCAGTGGCGCCACAAGGCGTGAGCATTTTCAATGTCTGTTGTGGATCGTTGTGGTGTGTGATGCCAGTGAGCAGACAGTCGGAAGGGCTGTTAGTGTTAGAGAGTGAGAGAAGAGCAAAGTAGACACATCGCGTTTCGATGCAAGCACACTAGATATCTAGACTCTCCACCCCGATGGACGTGGCGGCTGGAGTGTTGGACGTGGAAACTGGGTCCGTAGCTCGGTCGTTGGTCTGGCCATCTGGGCTGGCCATGGCCAGCCGAGGCTGGATCGGCTGGCTGGAGTGGTCTGGGCCGTGGTGACGACCTCGAGGACAGGGACGGCATGCAACAAGCAAGACATCGACTGCCTTTTCACAATCCGCACTATCTACTTCCGCACTGTTGATTAGCGTGCACTGTACGCATGGCTTGCGCGCATATTTTGATGCATGCGCTGGACTGTAATACAAAGTGCAACACTCCTAACTCCCATCCATGCGGAATGCGGAACGGAACTCGTCACCCCACTGCTACCGCTTACGCCGCCTCTTATGCGAAGCACCGGGCGCCCCTGTCCCCTCCTTGTTGGCTTTGCACACGTCGCACAAGAAGTCGCCGACCGGCGGCGCCGTGAGGCCGAGACACGAGAGATGGAACCACTCCATTGGACAGTCGTCGTTCTGCCGTCAGTCTGTGCACCAGATTACCGGTCCGCTTGCAAATCCAACTTACATCGCACCCAACCATCTCTCCATATGACACCTGATTGCAGTAGCAATAGCGCGGCTCGTTCGGGTCCGCCTCAATACCAGGGGGCAACGCGCCAGGCAGAGGAGCGGGGGCTGGGGTCTCCTCTGCGGCCGTGGATGTGCGCTTCCGCTTGTCCTTTCTTCCGCGCCGAGGCTCAGCCACCGGAGGCGGCGCAGGCTGGGGCTCGACACTCGGCGCAAAGCCCAACACGCTTGTTTCATGCACACTGAGCGCCGAGTCCAGGGCACGGATATGCCTGTCAATCTTACGTGAGCTCACCCCGATGATTCGACTTACTGTGTTGTACGCGCCGACAGCGATTGCAACTTTCTCCTCCCGGTTGCGCACAAGCTCGGAGATGAGAGTTGCGACCTCGCCGAGGTTGACGCGAGGCGGGAACGGTTCATATGTGGGCGCGACATTGCCGGACACCTCATTTCCTGCATGCGGGGTAGTGGCTGTTTCGTCAAGCTCGGCGCCGAGGGCTATTTCGACAGCTGCTTGCTCGTCGTGGTCCTCAACGGTGGTCTGGACAATCACCGACGGTTGTCCCTCCGCTGCCTCAGCGACGGGCTCCTTTGATACATGTGCACTTGTCTCTGTGCCCGTGCCAACCTCACCCGTGGCAGCAGAGGACTCCCACCCTGTTGCTGCTTCTGCGGTGGATAGAGGACTCGGCGAAGCAGCAGCAGTACCAGCTCGTGTATCGGTCGTCGGGACGTCGAAGGGTCCATGACTCGTACGCACGTCGTCCATTGGCGTTCCCGTTGTTGACGGAACGGCCGGTTTTGTGTCTAGCTGCTCCGCGTCGGTGTCCTCCTGTGGTCGCGCCGTTGGTTGTTCAGGCCCGTCAGCCAGGCTATCGTGCCGTGGCATCTCTCTCGTCTTGACAATCCGTGGCCGCGCCACGGCAATGCGGTATGCCACATACTCGCGGATCTTGCCCTGCAGTCTCACTTGCTGCGCTTCTGTCAGTCCCCGCCGGTATCAAGAAGACATACACAAGCTCTCTTCGTCCAGCTCTCGCAGGAGGCGCGAGTTTCGATGTAGCTCAAGGGGGAGTTGCTCGACGATTTCGTAGTGGTCTGCCGCGAACTGAACCCACAACTCCGCGACCTCCTCAGCAGTCATATCGGGGACGCCATTTGGGGGAGCTGGGTCGGCGGAAGGCTCTTCCTTGATATCGGCCCCGCGCTTTGGGCGGCGGGATGGTCCAGGGGTGATTTCCTCGCTGACTACGATGCGGCGCGATGTCCTGCGCGTCATTACGTTTGAGTTGGTGCAGTTGGTGCAATATTCCCCATGGATGGTGTTCAGAGCCAAAGCCAAAACAAGTGACGCGTGAGTGGTTCACTTGAGGCGTTGGTATGACGGAGATAACAGTGATCTCCGAGCAGAATGTGCCATGTGGTCATTTGGTTCCGTGTTGGAATGCCGACGTCGGCATGCTTGGCACGAGTGAGGTGGATCCGTTTTGGGCGTGTTGTGGATGTTTCAGGGATTCACTTGGGCTGGGGGTGCCCTGAGACAAGCAACCCCCAATGCAGGACGGGCCCATGTGGCTGCCTAGGTTATGGTGGTTTCTGTCCGCTCACATTAACCAGATTAGGTAATTGGACGTAATTGGACTAATAAGAACAGTTGGTGGCCCCGCGTTACCCCTTCCTCCCCTGACTCTGACTCGCGGTTGCTGGCCCAGCCTAACCCTGCCTGCGCTGTCCCCGAATCCCCGAACAACTCCCTCTCTCCAATTACCCTTTCGTCCATTCCTACCGAGCCCTGCAAAGCTGTGCCTCTCTTCCCCCTTGTTCACCGGATCACCGGGGCCCGCAGGCAACAGCGAGCGACTGCACCACTTTACGTACACACGCGTCCACGCTTCTATTCCTGCTGTCGTGTCGTGACAACAACTACTCCCCGTTCACTGTCAACAGCGTTCCTTCTCGGAATCCGGACGTGCCATTGAGGTCGTGCATATGCCTGATGTTTGACCACATACCAAACACCGCCAGATGTTTGACTCAAACCTGTCGCTCAACCGGCTACGACATCTCAATTGAGCGACGCGTCCAGCTCATCCACCTTGTACAGTTCGTTCAGTTCGGTTGGTGTAACAGGGATGGAAAGGGTTAAGTTTGCGCCCCCGTACCCGTGGCTCCCATCTAGCTCCTCAGACACACCCTAGAGCCCTACGCGTACCCCATTTAGGCATCTGAGGGAATGAGGGCATATGATGAATGGGGTTGGTTCACAAGGTGCTTTGACCACTACTCTCTACTTTTCCTGGCCGTTTGGGATGGCCACAAGTGGTGAATATCCTTTTACTCCTGATCTCGGCTTTAGTGGCATTTGTGGCCCGTGTAGGCGTTCGGGTGTGCCGGAAAAGGGGGAGTTGGTGCAAACGCTGGCTTGAGGAATGAGGCATGAGGCACAAACTGGAAGCAAGGAGCTGTTCGAGGAGTGGTCAACGAGTTGGCCACCCAACCACAGGTGCAAGAGTCCTCAACACTCCTCTCTTGCATACCACAGATCCTCCCAGATCTCCCGCCTGCGCAACCTCGCTGTCCCCCAGCTCCCTCCCCCCCTCCTTCTCCCCGGCTTCGTTCTTCTTGTTGTCCAATTGCCTATTCACTGCACTGCACTGCACACAACACACAACACACAACACACAACACACATCACCCACCCACCACCCCCACCACTAACCTCTCCATCTCCATCACCCGAACACCACGCTCCTTTTCTCTCTTTCTCATCCATCTCCATCCAATCTACAACTTGTCAATCCGCGACAACCTTACTCGATTCTATACTGCTCAACACTCGGCTGGCCCGATATCATCCATCTCCCTGCACGTCGTTCGTTCCCCTCCCTCATCTCCGCTCGGTCCTCCCGCCAGCAGTCCCGCTACAGCTCGGATCCCACGCGCCACCTCCAGGACCGTCCTCGCTGTCCATTCATCCTCTGTCGCGTGTACTTGTCGACAAACCTTCCCATCTTCTCTCCCGCCTTCTTCATTCGGTGTGAACACGTTGTTGGTGGTGCCAAACGCCTGTAAACAACACAATTCATAGCTCGTTTCAACATCAACTATGCGCCTTGCTACCGTGCTTTCTTTCGCCGCAATCCCGGCCCTTGTCGCCGCGCGCGCCGCACCAGGCGGCTGGGAGTATGGCCGGAATCCCGCTGCGTACCCATACCACCGTCGTCAGGGCATCGGTGGGGCCATTGACTCTATCTTGAATCCCAAGCCCTCCTCGTCTACACCGGCGCCCGTGAGTGTCATGCGAACATCAGTGCTGACGTTCAGTCGTCGTCCCCGTCTCCTTCGTCCACTTCGAAACCACCGTCGTCCGACCCTTCCTCCAGCTCGACTAGCCCTCCCCCATCCTCCTCATCGCCTACCTCGACCAGCGAGTCGAGCGTAACCCCCACGACGAGCGCCTCCACAAGTGAACCTCCCAAGGAAACCTCCACCACCGAGACCTCAGAGACTCCCACCCAAACCAAGTCCTCCGCGACACCGACCGGCCCTGTCTTCGTGACTGTCACGGCTTCCGATGGCTCGAAAACGACCATCGCTTCTGAGCCTTCGAAGGCACCCAAGGACTCGGGCCTCGGCAAGGGCGCCATTATTGGCATCTCAGTCGGTGCGGGTGCCGTCGTGCTTGCCATTATCGCTGCCATCATTTTCTTCGCCCGGAGCCGTCGCACCAGCAGCGACGACGAGGCCATTCGCTGGCCCGAGCTCAACCGTCATGGCGACTCTGACGCAATTCACGCTCTCCCCGCCCATCGCACGGACGGCCACGGCATGGGCGACCGCCGCATGTCCCTTGGTTCTGACCTCGACGGGCCGTCCTACATGTCCCCCTCGTCCGAAATGGTTCCCCAGACGACCGGCCTCAACGGATCCAACTTTGGTGGCGCGCCCATGCTCGAGAAGCAGTACGAGAACCAGCCCCAGGGTAGCGGTGTCTACGTCTACGCAGACGAGGACTACACATCCTACCCGCCACCTGTTCAGCCGCAGCCCAGCCCCGTCCATGGTGTGCGGTATGACTCCTGGGAGGATGGGTCGTACTCGGACCACAACAACCAGTACGCGGCTATGCAGCGCGGCACATCCCCGCCCATGGCCATGGCTGGTGTTGGTTCGGGCGGCGTCTCGTACCCCCAGCAACCCCATGCTGGTCACTACTAAGGGCAAGCTCGCTGGCCGAGGCTGAGTCCGTCAACGATGGTAATTTGAACGGCGCATGACCGGTGCGTAGGCGGGGTATGAACTCTTGTTGCACTACTGTGATTATGCATAATACTGCAGTCGTGGAGTGGAGAGGAGATTGACAATAGAGGAGTATCTCAGAGTGATTGAAGCTGGGGCGAAAGCAGGTTGATAGGCGGCGACGAAGGAAGGGCGGCGAGGAAGAAGTTGCATATCGGTTGATCGCGCAGTTCCAGGCACCTTATCAAAAATAATGACGTGGGCATGTCTTTATTCGCCACCCAGAAAGTTGGAAACAACCTTCACTCAACTCCTTCCATCAACACGAGTCCAACAACAACAAGCTCCTGCCACAACAGCGACAATAATGGCAGTCGATACTGACAAGTCAATACCACTATACGTCATTGACGGGGTCGCGACTATCTGGGATGCGCAGGGTGGGTCCCTCGTGCCGCAGTGACAAATCGCCTTCAGGCGCTCACCCCACAGCTATCGCGACAGCACACTGTGCATACGACATTTCAGGCCTGCGGGCGGGAACGCTGCCAGGCGTGGTTCAGCAGAACGCCTTTCTAGGCCTTCCCGTCACTCTCATGCCGGAGGAGGCGGCGCATCTCGTCAAACAGGGTAAGCCGGCTGCGACCTGCGCGAGCACGCTCACACCACCAGGCGCAGCCCATTTTGTCCCCGTCCCCAACACCATCACACCACCCTCTCCGTCCGCCGTGGAACAGCGAACTGCGGCCCGCGTTGCCCGCTCCCGCGCTCTGGCCGAGGCCGCGCGGGCAGAAGAGGATCGCCGCGCAGCTGCAAGCGCCGAGAAGGCGGCCAAGGCCGGCGCGGCGGGAGCTGAAAAACGTGCCGCTCGTGCGCGGAAACGCGCCGAGGCGGCACGCACCAAGTCGCTAGCAGATGGGGAGGACGCCGCAGAGGTTGAGGCGCGGTATACCGCTGCCCTCGCTGCGATCAATGAGGCGCCCCCAGGCCCTGTCGTGCGGCAGAAGGAGCGGCCAGTGCCCACGGCCGAGAACAGCAATATCTTCACTGTCGTCCCTGCGTTGCCTGTTCTTGACGGACTGTTGGAGCGGGAAGGGGAGGTAGAGGAGGGACGTACACAGCAGGCCGGGGATGGCGATCCCACGTCAGCGTCGTCGAGTGTCGCTCACTTCCCGCGGAGTGTGCGGGATCGCGCGCTGGCGGAGACGTTCTCGGCCCTGCATGCGAAGGGACTCCGGATGGGGCTGGGACCGCGGTTCGGTGGCGAGTGGCTCGTCTATCCCGGCGACTACCTCCGCTACCATGCGCACTTTACATCGCAGGTCGTGGTGCGAGACGAGCCCATCCGCCCCGCCGAGCTTGTGGCATGGGGCCGGCTTGGAACTGGGACGAAGAAGGCGGGGTTGATCTGCTGTTGGGATGACGGGGTGAGGGGTGAGGGAGAGGCCGCGCAGGCCAAGGAAGGCGAGGTAACGTTCTACTCCCTCGAATGGGCCAACTTCGGATAGGACATCGAGATGTACATTAGCTGGGTGGAGACTCTAGCACTGCGACTTCGTTCACACTGGAGTGGTAGCTCAATCCGAGCGATACATGAAGCAATACAACCAACTACCACCCGCGAACAGGCTAATGATCGCGCACCTTGAGTATTCCCGCCCTCAGAATGGTCACTCGTATGCTGCATGTGCTCCGTTCCAGTTGCGCCGATGTAGGGAAGCATATATAGGCGACGTGGGCGCGGAGCTCATACAGGCCGGGCTCTGTGACCTGCGTCCTGAAACGCTGGGGAAGAAGTGTTTTTGTGAACGACGAGAAGGTCTAGATTTGTTGTAGTTATTCTTGGAAACCTTCGCCAAGGACGAGGCGCGGAGGGACACTTGAAAACTAAAGAAACAAACAGTCCATCAGTGTCAAGGGCGGAAATCTGGAGATGCAACTCGATCAGGTAACTCGTCTGAATGTATTATCATTATATGATTCATGACTCTGTAAGACCTAATGTCCTCAAAATATATAGGAAAGGTAGCCCACTAGTTGCCAGCAGCACGCTTGGAGCGCATGCGAATCTTGCGACCCCACTTCCAGAATGCCCAGGGGATCATAGCCATGATAACGGCAAGACCACCGAGAAGCGATGCGGCGCCACCGTTTCCGAGGCCATGGTACATCTGGGTGATGAAAAGGGGCATGGCAGCACCCATACCGGAACGGACGACTGTCTTGGCAGCAAGAGCGGAGGCGACATAGCCGGGGAATGCCTCGATAAGGTAGCCGTTGGCACTCGAGTACACGAGGACCATGCCCGCACCGAAGGGGATACCGGAGATACATGGGCCGACCCATGAAGCACCGTGAGGGGTGACGTAGGGAGGGGCGGTCCAGCCGAAGATGAAGAGAGAGATGGGGACCCATGGGCCGCCGATAAGCATACCCGGTAGACGGTCCTCGGGGGTTACGTTGGGGAGCTTGGCCTGGTACTTCTTCTCGAGGAGCGGGGTGACGAAGAGCGCAATGGCGACACCGATGAGGACAGAGCAGAAGGTGAGGCCGGTCTTGGCATCGTCCCAGCCATACCCCTCAACGAAGACGACAGGGAAGGCGAAGAAGTAGGCGTAGAGAAGGCCGTAGACGAGAGAGACGTAGAGCGACATGAGGAGAAGGATGGGCTCCTCGACAAGCATCTGGAAGGGACGAATGAGGGTCTCGATAACAATGTCCTTGAGGGGAAGGCGGAGGACTTCCTGCTCAGTAACGTAGGAGTTGTCGCAGGTGTCCCGACGGAGCCGCTTGGCGCGCTTCTTGAGCAGAATGGGGGCGAAAGTCTCGGGGAGGCAGCAGATGGCGATCCACGTCACGAAGGCGGCGATCATGTTGACCCAGTAGAGCCACTGCCAGCCGGCGTACTTGCCAATAAAGCCGCCGATGAGGGGACCGATAACGGGGCCTCCGTAGGGCGCAGCTGCGAAGAGAGCGATGGCGAAGCCACGTTCCCTGGGACCCCAGATGTCGGCAATGGTGCCGCCAGCGAGGGTGAGTGGTCCGGAGCCGAAGAAGCCACAGAGGAAACGACAGGCGAGCAGACATCCGATGTTAGGTGCAAGGGCACACGGAATGTTGAAAATGATGTAGATGAAGAATGGGAAGATCCATAATGGGCGACGGCCGAACAGCTCGGACATCGGCGACCAGAGCAGAGGGCCGACACCGAAGCCGACGACAGGCAGCGAGACGGTAAGGGCAATGACGACGTTGGACACGCCAAAGTGCTCCGACTGGTCTGGGAAGTCGCCGGTCACAATAGCCGACGACAGGGCGACCTGCATCACGGCAATAGAGACGATGGCAGTGTAGACTGGTGTCAGCGCAGCTCAGGGAGGTGGAGCAGGGAGCATTCGGCGACTTACCCCATCGGCGGGTCTTGCTCCAATTCCATGGGTTTTCTGGGTCGTTCTCGCGCCACGTGACAATCTTCTTGTCCTCAACGGCTTTGGTGATTTGTCGTGCGAGCTCCGGGGAGACGCCGCCGAGAGTGTGGTGGCTGCTGATGGACGCGATGGGCGCCAGACCGTTCTCGAGGTCGTTGGCGCGGATGTAGCCGGCCTCTGTTTCGGCACGGTATTCGTTCGTATTCCCAAGCGTCACGGCCTGGGTGAGCGAGGGGAAGGCCAGATCGCGCGTAGCGGTCCGCGACACGGCGCTGAAGGTGTGGCTGAGCTGGTTGCCTAGTGTGTGGTCGTCGCCAGACGCCCCGCGCTCCTTGCCAGAGCCGGGCGTGTAGGGCGCTTTTTCTGGGATATAGCCCTGGGGAGCGGACATGGTGGAGGGGTGGGAAGCGGTGGTGGTGGTAGGGTTGGTGGTGTTCGTGATGATGGTTTCTTTGCTGTCAATGCTGTTTGATGCTGGATGCTAGATGTAAACTTGGATGGCACAAGGCCGTGAATGGAATGAGTACTGATCGTCCCAGGCAACACCTCGATGGCCTATATACGCCTTGTTGTGCATTGTGGTCAGTGGAGCGGTGGAAAGGTTTGCACCAGCTAGGGAAGGTTAGGAAGGGTTGTGCCGACGGCCGTCCAGGCACCAGCTCCACCCGGCCGAGATAGTGAGAATGCCAGTCAGTGGAGGGAACATGAGGTCAGTAAACGACATGAGAGATGCCGGCGGCGCGGCGGAGGCTGTGAGGTGAGAAACAGGGCAGTGGGTGAGGATGACAGAAACCGGCCGGTGTTGACGGAATAGAACACCAAATGAGAAGAGGTGTTGGGTGGAGCGGAGCAATCTTCCTCAGGGAATCGCCGACCTGCTGAGGCTGGACCCTGGCCTCTCCGAGTCACCACCGTGTGCCCACGTGCCGTTTTTCGTCCACGGACTCCTGTACTCCTGGCTGGGGTTTCCAGCGATGGGTATGACATCATTGGGTGACATTCCTCCATCTCGGCCCCACGACTCTCTCGCTCAACTTTTTCTGGTTGGATCTCAATCTCCATCGAAGGCCCAAGTTGACTTTCACGCGCCGGTTGACGCGACCGGAAAGGAGGTGAGGATGTGCGCTATGTGAATCAGAGTGTTCCCCAGCAAGCGAGGCGGAGACGTTCCTGTGACTCGGGTAGCAAAATCTCATCTGGGTGATCTGCAGCGTCGTGTTGTCAGCTACGGCCTGCCCTTTCAGTGTATGGTGAGAACGCAGTGTTACTGCCTGGACATTCCCTGTTTCGGATGATGGCTCGCTTGTGCACGAGTGGCTGACAGGACGTTTGAGTTTGGTGACCGCGGGTGGCGCGCACGAGTGGCCGAGTCGATGCCTCGGTCGGGAAATTTTGCTTCCGCTGATAACGCCGTCCAACCAAAAACGCAAGACGGGCAATTGGACTCGACTTTCTCCACCATGTCTCCCGGCCGAGAACTCGCTCAACATCCTACGACTCCTGCCTTCCGAAGCCTTCCCACTTCACGCTTTGACGCAACCACACGTCTGACACGCGACTTCTGAGCGGGACACTTCGCTCCGATCAAGATTTGACGGGAGGGTTCCGCATCTTGTAACTATCCCGCGTCGCCAGCTCGAGCAACGATCGGGCTCGAGCCCCACAACAACAAACATACGAACGATTCCACGATCGGATGCCGAAACCCCTCCCGACACCTGCAGTTGTCGGCCCCGATGCGGCGCGGTATGAGGAGGAGAGCGTGCATGGGGTATACGAGGCTATCGCGCCCCACTTCTCGCGGACGCGGTATAAGGTGAGTCGCGATAGGCCGTCAGCGGGGCATGCGATCGTGACTTGGGCACCACTGCCAACCAAAACGGGCAGCAGGGGGTCGTGGTCGCGACTGGCATTTTGCCGTTGCGTCCTCAACAAAAACACCTTCCGTGGCAGGGACGCAACGACTGCAGAACTAGGAAGTGGGCACCGCGAGACATTCCCACAGTGCTGCTGTATTCCGAGTCGCAGTCCGATCATGCCGCCGCAGAGGTCCAGACAGACATGTTTCCGTCCCTCTTGCCGGCGGATCTTGCAGTTGTGCCGTGAAAGCCGCGACGCGGAATGCGGAGAGAGCTCGCTCTTGGTGTAGGGTGCACCCACGATCCCCGTGTGGTGGTTCTCCGAATCGGGAGCCAAAACCCTACCCAACTCGGAGTGTCCACATCGTGTTTTTGCGCACTTGAGGTCCCCACTGAGCCCCGCCGCTCCCCACGACACTAACATTAGCCATGGCCGCTCATCAACACGTTCCTGGCATCCATACCGCTCGGCAGCTTCGGGCTAGACACCGGCGCAGGTAATGGCAAGTACCTCCCCTGCATGGTTGCCGCTGGAAGCTACGCGCTCGCCCTCGACCGGTCACAGGGCCTCCTCTATATTGCCCAAGGCCAGATTGATGGCGGCGCCGAGTGCGTGAGAGCGGATATCTGCGACGTGCCGTGGCGTGAGGGCTTGTTTGTGAGTTACACGCTGGCGGGTGTTCCCGCTGTGCAGTCCTGTTGCCAGCTGACGCCAGGACTTTGCCATCTCAGTAGCCGCGATCCACCACCTCTCGACACCGGAACGGAGAGCCCAGTCGGTCCAAGTGCGTACAGGATGTAGCGGCGCTGACGGCAGGCTCTGCTCCGCTCACTCCGACTCAGCGCCGAGCCTGCGCGATTCTTCATCTACGTCTGGGCGTACGAGCAGGGCCCGGAGAGTAAGAGAAAGATGGGCAGCCTGGCAGACAGGAAAGCTGGCGAGATCGTGCAGGATGTGCTCGTGCCGTGGGTCGTTAAGCCAGGTCCGGGGGAGGGGAAGAAGGGAGGAGGAAAAGGCTCGAATGGCGCGGGGACGGGCAGCACCCAGGGGAAGTCCACCGCACGCGCGAATGGAAGCGCAGAGCGCGGAGAGGCTCCAGGGAAGGTGAACGGAGAGACGGCCCAGTTCACAGACACAGAGGATAAGGTATATAACCGCTACTACCACCTGTTCGTCAAGGGCGAGCTGCGCGACCTTGTGGAGGGTGCCGCGGCGAATGAGGGCTTTGCGGTCGTATCCGAGCCGGCGGGGACGGGCAAGTACCTCCGAGTGGTTAATGAGGGTTGGGAAGCGGACAACTGGTGGATCGAGGGCGAGATTGGTCTGGCGTGAAGTGCATTTCATCATCAGTAGCATGCTCAAGAGCTCATGTATGTATCCAGTGTAACACCGTCGCAACTGCAGCGCCCGTCTGAGGAGCTATACAGCGCGCCTCAGAAACTATACAGCGCGCCATGAACAGTGAGACGTTGCGGGTCACGACTGATGAATGCATGCAAACAGTGCGAACAATGCCAAATGCCAAGATGCTCCCCACGTTGCCCCATCCGCCGCTCTTATACCCCCTTGTCGTCCTCCACCTTCTCCAACACCACAGTCTTCCTCCCTTGCAGCTTGTAGATGCGGACGCGCATCGACTCGCCCCATTTCTCGATATCGACGCGCCCGCGATGGTCGCCCACACGCACCATCGCGCGCCCCATCATACGAGTAAATGGCTGCACATGCGCCTCGTACGACACGCGTGCGTCGAAACTGTCAAGTATGTCCTCCACCGACGCACCCTCCGCGTCGTCGCCCTTCTTGCTTTTGCCCTTCTTTCCTTTCCCCTTCCGCTTCGGTTTGTCTTTCTCGGTCTCGGCCGTCTCGACGCTACGTACAACACACCCCGCGTCCACGCTCTGCTCAATACTCTCCGCGATGAGACGGAATACCTCGCGGAGGTCCTCGGAGCGCAGACCAGCACGAAATGGGAGGGGATGAGCATCGCGTCCTTCGCCACGGGTTCCACGCGCAAGGCAGGAGAGGTACGCTTTCAGGACGATATTGGCGGTCACGCGGTCCGGGACAAACGCCCGAGTTCGGCGCAGCCTGTCAATGGTATGGAGTACGTCGCGGAGGCGCCTCAGCCGCGCCGGGGCGGCGGTATTCGCATCAGGCTGTTGTCGCGGGAAGGGCGATGCGTAGGGCACAGGATGGCGCACAGTCAGCCACTGGGTCAGAAGGAGATTCCAGTGATGCGTCTTCCGACCTTGCACTGTGGGTTCGGGGTAGGTAGGGCGCGGAGTGAGCGGGACACGGTTTGCGCCTGGCGGCGCTGGGTGCCGCGGTCCTCCCTTGGCCAACGTCTTGGGTTTCGGGTCAGCCCAAAGTCGGACACGGCCGTTCGCGCCCGTCACGAGGCGATTCTCGATTGTCCGCCGCAACCTGTGGGCCAGGGTGCAAGCGCCCTGGGCTTCGATCCGGTCTGCGATCGCGTGGACGAGTGCGTGGTCTGCCATCCATTCCGGCGTCTCGAGGAGGGTGAAGACGGCCGCGCGGAAGAGCTTTGCGTCAAGAAGCTTGCGCAGGGCCACGGGTATAGGCTGGGCCCGCCGTGAGAAGTCGACGCGTGAAGTGCGGGCATGGGTCTCGTACGCCAGCTGGGGTGGGCCCTGGGGCTGCTGTGGTGGGGGTTGTAGTTGATCTACCGTCAGTCGGTCTTGATGAAGCAGAGGAACTCGGCAGACGAACCTCTGTGTTCTGCCTTCTTCTCAATCTCTCCTCTTCTTCGTTCCCCCGCTCTCTCCTCCGACTTATGCTCCTCGCTACATTCGTTCTCCTTCCTGCGCGTCCACTCCTCTTGCCTTCGATGTGGTGGCCTTCGCTGGGGTAGAGCGACATGGTCGACGGGCGGGTGTGACCGTGGCGGGGGGATCGGCGCTACTCGTGCAAAGGGCTCCCAGCGGATCTCGTCCCGCTCAGCAACAAGGGACGCCTCGGCCCTCGCCTGCGCTACCGACGTGGTGATCCCCCTCCGCACACCGGCCACAGTGGCGGTTACGCCGGTGGTTGCGCTGCCCGCACCTCGAAGGTAGGGGAGGACAATGTTGCGCAGGACGAGGGGGACAAGCATGACTGCCCGGCCATGCGGGCGTCTGTGTCGGCGTCGTCGTCGTTGGCGTAGTCGAGGCTCGTCCGTTACGGACGCGAAAGTCAAAGTCGGAGTGAGTAGCAGTGGCTTGCGATATTATCTTGACTTCAGACTTCTTCGCGTTCCAAGGGACCGAGAGAAATCAGAGCAACGTGAGTCGCGGGCGTTAAAATCGCCACATCGCTACGGTGGGCGGGATTATAACTCAAATCTCCGACGGTCTCGTCACTCAAAATTCACGTGGCAATTTTGGCTGGCCTTGGTGCATGGTGCTCTGAGCATGGAGGGTAGCTCGCTGCTTTTCGACGTTTGCTCGCTGCATCTCTGATCTTGCCCTTCATCCATCGTCTTTAAACTTCCACCCTTCTGGCTCATCAAGGAGTTCACTTGGGAGACAGTCTACGACCCCCTCGTCTTCACCACCACCGACTACCGCAGCAATCAAAATGGGTGCCACCCGTGCGCAGAAGGAGGAGTACTTCTCCAAGCTCCGCCAGCTTATTGAGGACTACCGTGAGTTGTGACCGGACCCGTCTGTGATGGTATTCCACTCGCTCACACGTAGCCTCGCTCTTCATTGTCAACATCGACAATGTCTCGTCGCAGCAGTGCCACATGATCCGTCAGTCGCTCCGCGGCAAGGGTGTTGTCCTCATGGGCAAGAACACCATGGTTCGCCGTGCTCTCCGCACCATCCTCGCCGAGTTCCCCGCCTACGAGAAGGTTCTCCCGTACGTCAAGGGCAACATTGGCTTCGTCTTCACCAGCGGCGACCTCAAGGAGATCCGCGAGCTCATCATCTCGAACCGTGTTGCCGCCCCCGCCCGTGCTGGTGCCATTGCCCCCGTCGACGTCTACGTTCCCGGTGGTAACACCGGTATGGAGCCCGGCAAGACCTCCTTCTTCCAGGCTCTCGGTATCCCGACCAAGATTGCTCGTGGTACCATTGAAATTGTCGGCGACGTCCAGGTCGTCTCGGCCGGCAACAAGGTCGGAACTTCCGAGGCTACCCTGCTCAACATGCTCAACATCTCGCCCTTCACCTACGGTATGAGCGTTGTGCAGATCTACGACAACGGTGCCGTCTTCTCGCCGGAGATCCTCGACATTGAGGAGTCGTACCTCCTCGACCTCTTCACCGGTGGTGTCAAGACCATTGCCGCTCTCTCGCTCGCGACCGGCATCCCCACCATCGCCTCGGTCATGCACTCAGTCGTCAACGGCTACAAGAACCTTCTTGCCATTGCCGTCGCCACCGACATCGACTTTGAGCTCGCCGACAAGGTAAGTCATCCTTCTATTTCCTCACATGATGTTGTAAATTATTCCACTAGAGATTGCTTAGCTGGGCCTGGCTTCACCGCGGGCCGCAAGGCAGACTTATATATTCACACTCTGATCTTCTCTCGGCTCTCTCATGTTGTGGAGGACTGCGGCTGACATACAGGTCAAGGAGTACCTCGCCAACCCCGAGGCCTTCGCTGTCGCTGCCCCCACCACTGCCGACGCTGGTGGTGACGACAAGGCCGGCGCCGCCGCCGAGGACAACGCCGACCCGGAGCCCGACTCCGAGGACGACGACATGGGCTTCGGTCTCTTCGACTAAGCGTTTGTTGTATAGTCTTGTATCTATGCAACCGTCACCTCGCTGAGAATCGTCTGGTTCACTCGATGTCTCACTATTGATGGCTGCATACAAACTAGGACCCTGACGCGTGCTCGCCGTCATTTACATTGGCGCACACAGATGCCTTGCCGTTTGGGAGGTGCTTGAGCTCAAGGGCACAGTAGTAACACTTGACACGGCAGGTGTAGAGGGTAATTGAGCGGCACGGTTCTGGAGTAAGCTGTCGTGGAGTTGGGGCGGCTATGTAGATGTGGCGAGACGGCTTTGGAACTCATTCTCATTGCGGACTTTTCGAATCGTGCTCCCACTCACCAGTGGGCCTCGGGCGTCAACGCCGTACCAACGGAGCCCGCGAATCTGACACTCACCTGCGATCCCGAAGGAGTCACCTCAACCATGGCGCCGTGTACCTCCAAGAACCGACGAGCGGCGCGAATGCCGTCGTCGGCAGAGTACCCCTTCGGCCGAGGAGCCCGGGCAAGTTCTTCGCGCGCGTTCTCGTGCCGCTGCTTTTGCTGGAGAAGTCGACGGAGCAAAAGCGCCTCGTACTCCTCCACCGTTAGCGCGACAGCGCCACCCGGAAGGTGGCCGACAGCAGGCGCGACGTTCGGACCGGCCGAAGTGTTCCCGAACCCCGAACTGGGGGCAGGCGGCGTGACTGTCGGTCCCGTTGCCGTGGTCGCAGTTACCGTCTCCGGCGTCTCTCCACCACCAGCCCTGTACTCCTCGGGCGCGTGCGAACTCGAGAGTGGACTGTGCGTGCGACTGTCGCCGTCCTCGTCGCCACTGCAGTGCATGTCGGTGGCAGACGTAGGTGAAATCAGTAGCAGTCTGTTGTGCTGGTCGCAGTTGCGAGATTGAGTGGTACGGAGGGTGAAATAGCGTTGTGTTGGCGATACGGGTTGTCGAGGCTGACGTTCAGAATATAAGTATTGAACTACCGTGACACACTAAAGCCTGGGAAGAAAAAAATTGGAACGAAAGGGAAGTGGGTGTGTAGCGAGCGCGATAAGGAGGGAAGGCCGCGAGCGGACGGACAGGTGCGACGGAAGGCGATTGCTGTCGAAGAAGGGCGAGCGCCGACGTGACGGCGCAAGGATCGTTGCCACTGGTGTTGCGACGTGGTGTGAGATCCGACATGGAGACAGGGAAAAGGGTTGAGTGCGAGGAGTGCGAGGAGTGCGAGGAGTGGGGCGTCAGGTGTGTTGAGGACACAATAGTCTGGATGCACTTGTGGGCCTTTGAACCACCACCTGTCAGTGCGAATCGATGCGGACCCCTGCACCTGTGTGGCATTCTCACGATACATCTGTGGCAATAGAGGTCACAGGGCGGCTAGGACGCGCGCTACAATGTCCGCGGCATCGACAGCCGTGCTCCCCCCATCATCGGCGCTGCTTAACGCGCCCGCCACCGCTGCATCCATGCGGGCTCGCTCATCGTCACCGAGCGCCGGCTCCGCGTCCCAGCTGATCGCGATGTATGGCGGGGACGCAGCCGGGCGAAGGACGAGTTCGACCGTTGGTGGCTCGGCAGCTGCACTGGGGAACGGGAAGGCGACACGGAGGGAGTGATGGTGCAGCGTCGCCGTCACGGGGAAGGTTGTCGGTGCTGGTGTCAGCTGGGGGTGACATAATTATAGCTTACCAGACTCGAGGTCCACCAGATCCATGTCCTCGTCGCCGTTGGCCGTCCCGTTCGCTTCAGTGTCGACATCCGCGACTGATGGGTCGAACACGCTGGAGAAGAGTGCATTGAGAACCAGTTGGGAGCGGAGAGCCGCGGCGAGGCGCTCAAACTCCTTCCACGTGCGAGGTAGACCGACACGGCCGACAATGTACCCGTCTGGACCAGGGCTCGCGAGCGACCAGTACTGAGCAAAGCCCTTTGGCTTGTGTGTGAACACTGACGCGTATGGGAAGAAGGGAAGTGCGGCACCGGCTGCGCCAGCCTCCATCGCGATCTGGTAGAGCAGACCTTCAGACTTTATCCCGTTGCTGAGGGACACGGCGGCGTTGTCCTCGGTCTCCGAGGACGTATCTTCCGGGAATGGTTGGAGCCACGTTCGGCGGACGACGAGGCCACGTCCCCCTGCGGATGGAGTCTGAATGTCGTCAACCAGCTCGACGAGCCATGCGCCGCGGCACATGGGTTCCAGCGTCTCGTCGATCGCCATCGCGTTGCCGTGCGACTCCTCGGGGGGCGGGGGCACGCTCTCACCTTTGCCCGCTGGCCGGAAGCGGAGTGCGGGATTGCTCTGGCCTGGTCCGCCTGGCAGAAGACGGAAGGAAGGGTACATCCCCCCGTTTGGGTCCTGGTACACCCTGCCTGCGCCGTCGTCCTGAATCGCCCGCTTCACCCCCGCTGCAAGTGTCTCCAGGTCGAGGAAAAGGTCGGCATCGTTCCCACTCGCAACTTCCGCCAGCTCATCGAGCGCCTTGAGGTCCCCCAACGCGCAGTCGAGGGCAGCGCACGCGCGGTAGCTCGCCTCTCTGGCACCCTTGCCACCCCGGCCGTTCCAACAGGCGAGGTGCTCCTCGACGCGGTGGCGGAGCACCCGAGCTACCCAGTCGCTCTTCCCCGCTTCTCCAGTTGGTGTGACATGTGACGCCGTGAGCTTCGCTAACCGAACCTTGCCCCTGTCCTCTGTCACTTTAGACACTGGACCCGGCGTATTTGGAAACGCTGGCGTGATGGGCGTAATGGCCATACCAAAGGCGTTGGAGCCGGCTGGGGTGCCCGCGGCAGTCGGCGGTTCGCTGTGGTCACCTTCCGCGACGTCTGTTTCGAGGTCGACGTCTACGACGAATCTTGACCCCGCGAGCGTTAAAGATGTGCGCAGCAGGCCAAACTGGCTATCCTCTGCAAATACTTGCAGACCTAACCGCTTGCCCAGGGCGGACAGCAGCTCTGCCGGAGGAAGGGGAACAACCGCATCCAATGTTGGCGCGCATGGTGGCAGGGAGGCTAGCGTCGTGCCCAGAGGCAAGAGAGCGGACTCGTGCGTGATCCTGATATCGTCAGCATGTCCGTAAAGCCTTCCTGAATAGCTCTACGACATATCTTCCCCCGTCCAACATGGCACTCACACTTCCCGCATAGCACGCGCCAGACGAACACGGTCAGACTCGTCTCGGCGTCCCAGCACGCCCCTCGCGCCATCCACTACATCCCGCATGGCTCGCAACGCCTCTACCTGTCCCTCTGCGGATGGAAGCTCTGCCCTCGCTTTGCCCTTCCATGGTGCTGGCGGCAGTGGTGCGTATGGGTGAAGATAGGGGAGGGTGGGGGAGGGGTGGACTTGGCAATGTGCGCGCAAGAGGGTATGTAGTGTGGTCAAAATAGTAGGCACGTCGGTCTTGCGTGCGGAGCCGGGGGCGGAGGCGGAGGTTGTGGTGGCATCTGCAGGTGTTTGATCTGCTGCTGGTACTGATGGTGCAGCTTGTACAGCTGCGGATGCTGTTGGTGTGGCTGTTGATGCCATTTGGACGCGACGGAGTGGAGGATCAGAAGGGAAGATGTAGTGAGGAATGACGATAACCAGTATCTTTCCAGCGGGGTCAAATAATAGCGAATGATGTTGTTGTCGAAGGGGATTCAGATTATTCAGTCCCCTCCAATAGTATCTTATGAGACCACGTGATCAAAGCACCGCACGGAAAAACCTCGCCCTTTAGGGAGCGGGAACACGCAAGCCATCCATTACCCCTACCATTGCCCCCCCCCCCCATCCGGCTTGCGGACCCGGCCGGCCACTGGGACACCTAGCTGCACCCAGGCCACCCAGGCCGTAGTCCCGGTACAAACGCTCCGTACAAACGCCTCCGCCACCCCCCCCACAGTGCCCCGCCACCCAAAGCTTCAGTCACTAGTAGTCCAATTGCCCCTTTCCACTACTCCCATTCAACCACTTCCGATAATCTCCCACTCCTTCACTACTCTCCATTCCACTCCAACCCACTCGCACCACTACTCCCCACTACTCCCCACTCCCACCCCCACTCTCACTCACTATTGTCTTTGAACAACATCAAAGAGAGCACTCATCACTACGATCCATCATCTCAATACACTATCATTTTTATTCCATCACTTCGACGACAAAGGCCCACCCTTGCTTTCGAGTCACTTGGCACCTTCTACGCAAATCGATTCATCAACTCAATTTGCATCGCCACCCTATCGCCCCCTCCTCCGTTCCCTGACTTCGTACATGTATAAGAGGTCAGCTAACCCGTGAGTCAGACTCCATCCCTCCCGCCTTCCGAACAACGATCAACAACAGCACTACCACTACTCTCCTCTTTATATTCTTCGCCCTCTATCTCTCTCTCTCTCCCATTCTCTCCACAATCACCAGCCCCTAATGCTTTGCAGCGTGAGCGTACGCTCAGTCCCTCAACCCAACTTCCACACCCCACCCCTCTCGAAGACCTCGAGCGGTGGACCCAATTCCCGGTCATCAACCCCAACACGCATTCAAGCACCACGCTCCCGAGGTCAAATTCACCAGCACATGGCCCCTCCAGAAGACCCAGAGCGCGGATCCACCCCCCCGCGGAAGCGCAACACGGGTCGGCGGCGTGCAGCTCAGCGCAATGCCCCGGCGGACAAGCCCGAAACACCAGAGGCAGATGCAAGCACGGACGACGATCTCTTCGAGCTTCTTGGCGTCAATGTAAAGCCTGGCTTCAGACCTGAGACGGTTCCCCAGGCCAAGCAGCAGCAACCCGGCCTGCTCCAGCTCTCCAAGGAGGGAATGGAGGCTGCAACCAAGAAGAACCGGCGCAAACCCCAGCATGCTCGTACTCCCTTGGCCGATGACACGCCGGCTTCCTCCGAACCTGATCAACGTCAGGCGCCGAACCAGCGTCCTCGCCGTGGCAAGAAGGACCCCGCGCCAAAGGCCGCAGACGACACCTCAGGGCCTGATACAGACCTGTCCGCTGCTCAGAACTCCAAGGCGAATGGGACTCGCGGCAAGGTGAAGCCAGAGCTGTCACCGGATAGCTCATACGACGTGGGCACGTTGTCAAGCTCTCTTCCCCCGTCGTTCTTTGGCGAAGCCCGCCGGGACGAGAACAAGAAGAACCAGTGGGACATGCCCCACGAGTCGCCTTCAGGTGGTCATCAGCCCCTGACCGTAAGTGTCACCCGGTATGCGTGTGGCTGACCTCCAGTGGCAACAGCAGCTCCAGAACGAGAGCACGCCTTCCAAGAATCCCCGCGGAAACCGTCGCGCATCCAAGGCTCCGAACAAGGCTGGCGGTCACGAGCGGCGTGTGTCGCTCGACGGCGTTCCCGTTTCCAACCTCTCCAATCAGTTGAAGGCCGCCAAGCCCTCGCCTCCCGCTGGCTTCCCTTCGGCCACGATTCCCGCCAATCCGTCAATCCCTGTATCGGCGTTTGACAGCTCGATCCCCTTCCACACGGGGTTCAACGTCCACCGCGCGCCCCAGACGCCTCTGCGCCGTAACAAGCCCAGCACCGCCGTGACCGCCCATGACGGTGTCATTACGTTACCTATCGTCGGAGAGTTCCCCCGTCTCAACCGCGCGAGCGCGGCCGCGGGCTCTCCCACGGCTTTCGGTGGGATCAAGTACGCCGGACCCACGTTCCACAACTCGCCCGCCTCCGGCTCCCTTCCGAAGCCTGATCTTGACGACTTCTAAACGAGTCGCAATCGAATTATGTGTACAGAGTACTTTTCCGAGTCGACCTACCGACTAAATGATGCGGCCGAAGACGAAAGATTGAAGACGACGACACGACGCAAATCTCCATTACACCATCATTACCCTGTAAAAATGGCCGTGAACCATACTGTACGCTCTTGTTGTTTGTATGGCTTGTATGCCCAAATCGACACGCTACGCCCTGCCGAACCTATCTGCAAGCAACCCACAACAAATACCCAAACTCGCGCAATCTGCACACCAACAACACGTACGCATTCATCAAGCACGCACAGCACAGCACGCCCCTCATCGCATTTCATCTGGAACGTGAAAGAGGAGATTAGAGAGGAGATGAGAAGGTAGTGGAGATCTGAGTCGGCCAGTATGGAGAAGGCCGAGAACAGTTAGATACGTAGAAAAGTCAATCCCGGAGGCGCTCAACCGCCCGGGAGAGAGGAGATGCTACAACCGTTTCCTCGACTTGAGCGGCACGTATTTCCGATCAAGGCGTTCTGTTACTGATATGCAAATGCAGGATATACAACATCTGTTGGCTGGCCACATGCGAGTCAGAGCATGACAAAGCTAAGGCAGCAACTCGACTTGGTAGATTGTAATACGGCCCTGGTTGTCCGTAGTGCCCTGGAGGTCGAGCCGCAACTTGGCAAACGGCTTTGTCTCCGGAAGACTGGTGTTCAGCTACGTTCGCAGGCGCTGAGTGCTCCTTCCTCCAACACACCGCCACTGACCCGGCCGCTGTGCTCACTCACTCGAACACCTGCCGCCGGTTCACGTCTTCGGGATACACCATTCCCAGCTGGTGGTCCTCCAACTTGTCATCTACAGCCTCGGTGGCAGTAATGGCGATGGCCGTTGCCACAAACCCGCCTTGGAAGGTCACGGCTAACCTCTTCGCGTCGACTGGGGAAGGGAACTGCAGCACAACGTGGGCGGGCACCTTGGGTGCCGTCCAAGCGTCGTCGTTGTCGGAGAGCAGGGCTTTGCGCTGTGTGCCGATTGCTGTGGCAGAGACGCTGGGGTTAGACAGACTCAGTAGGGGAATGTACTATATCTTGGTGCCCGGCGGGATGAGGTCTGCCATCATGAGTCAATTTAAGGAAGGACGAAGAAAGTCGGAGTTGGGATATCGGGCGAGGAGGGTCAACAATAAGAGTAGAGCTGTGCCTGGCCTCATGGCCTCATGGCCCACGTGGAAATACCCCCGCTTCTTGCCTCCACCCGTTCATGTCCGAGATTTCATGAAAGGTGAGTGCTCGTCTTCTCCCAACACACCACGGCGCCATGTCCGACCCAGCGGCGACTTCTACGCCCGCACCAACGTCGCCGCAAGAAAGCGTGCCAGGGTTCGAGAGCTGGCGCCGCTCCCTCGCGCAGTTTACGGGTCTGGGGCTCAGCGATGAGGACCGCATTCTGCGAGACAAGGAGGAGGAGCGGCGCAAGCTCGAGAGCGACTGGGACAAATGCGAGAAGTGGAAGAAGGAGATGATGACCAGGAGTAAGTTGAGGCGTCGGGTGTCAAGGTGTCGAGATATCGACGCGCTAATTCTAGGTCCCATTATCGTGTTTATGCTCAAGCACCTCGAGCTGGCTGGCTGTTCCTTCCCTTCGTCGGCAATGCAGTGCCATCCCTGTGATGCGAGCCGCGCGGGCGGTTTCTCTCCAGATCACGGGATTTTGCTGTGTCAAAATCGGTTTATGAATAAGAAGCACATGGAGGATACGCTAGCCCACGAGCTCATCCATGCCTTTGATCACTGCAGGTTCAAGGTTGACTGGATGAACCTCCGCCACCACGCTTGTACCGAGGTAGGTTGATGCCCTACGGCGGTGCAGTTGGATACATATCAAGCTGCAGTAGGCGCAGCACTCAGGCTGATACCAGATTCGTGCAGCAAACCTCTCAGGCGATTGCAGGTGGTCTCGCGAAGTCAAGCGGGGTTACTGGGCGTTTAGCAAGCAGCACCAGACTTGCGTTAAGCGCCGTGCTGTGCTCAGTGTCATGGCCCATCCCAATTGCGAGAACGAGGCAATGGCAGAGAAGGCCGTCAACGAGGTGTGGGACTCGTGTTTCCAGGACACGAGGCCGTTCGACGAGGTACGTTAGCTGCCTTAATCCATGAAAACCAGCTAACGGTAGATCTACTAGAGGTGTATCGTGTAATTTTACGACTGATGCACTAGTGCTACATCAGCTCCAAATGCTACGAGTGCTATCTCTGGGGTATCTACGACGTATCTATGACATCTACGAGCAGGCTACCGAGCATGGCTACCAAGGCTGCGGTACGAAGGTACAGTGCTAGAAAGCTATTTACAGGTAAGTTTTTGCGGCATACACTAACGGGTGCGGGAGTTATCTCACTGTTCGAGCCTTTCCTTTCCTCTTGCCCTCCCTAGGATTGGAGTTCAAGGCAAACCATCCCACTGGCCCTCTGTAACGGGAAGAGGTGGCTCGGCTCTTGTGTGCGCAGCCGCGGCGACGCAGGGGACCCCAAACGAATGTGCGAGGGCGTCGAATCCGAGTCAATGTCCGGCCTCGCCCCCATATCTGCGTCAACGTCGACCTCCATCAGTCCTTCCTCGCTTATCTCCACGAGCATAGACAGGAAGTGCTGCTTTGTTTCAAGGTGTCGGTTTTCATTCGCTCCGTTCCAACGAGGAGTCTTGGGCGACGATACGTTGCCATCGTGGTCTGATTCCCGGGAGCGTTTCATGCCAGCGACAGGGGTCGCCCAGGCCTTACTTCCCTCAGACGGCGGCGTGATGCGGCGCTGCAGGCGAGTTGAGGCGACAGTGTTGACTGGTCCCGGCCGAGCCGAGAGAGGACCATCGTTGCCGGACCCGCCGGGGGGTACCCGCGACAGCTTGTGGCGCATCAGTTCCTCGTATTCGTCGTCGGCGGGGGGCATCCCACCAAATCTGGAGAGGATGGGGCGCACTGGCATGCCGTCGGCGCGGAATTGCAGCGTGCGCGTGGGCGTGGGCGTCCCGAAAGTCCGTTTGCGTTCGCCACCGAGGTCCATAGCGTGCTGAAACTCGATGATGCCGATTCCAAAGGGCCATTGCAGCATGAGGCGCTCAGCGAGGTCTCGCTTCGGCGACCCGTGTTCGGTGTGATGAATGGTGCACCGAGCGTGAGGGCCAGGTAAAGGACAGACCGACCGACGAGGGAAGTATGGAACCATGCGATGGTGGCTTGGGCAGCCCGCCAGGTCGGAGAGTGTGCTCATCGCCACCAGAGGGTGAGTGCGACGGCGAGGCTTAGCATTTGGTGACGGCTCGAATTTCTCAGGCATGAGGGGGCGTGCACGGCGCAGCATGCGGCTTGGTGGCAGAGGAGGGAAGTCCTGGAGTTTGGACTTGGGTGGTGTGTCGCGCTCATTGGATTCTGAGCACGAAAGAGGTGAGAGTTCAGCGGGTTTCAGTGGCGCGGTCGCCTTCAGAGGTGTGGTGAGCTTGGAGGCCACAGGCGACTCGGATGACGTGGCATTCGGGGATGGCGTTCGTTTGCGGTAAATAGGGCGCTTGGTTGACGGACTCTTGGTGGACGATGCTTGGCTCGGCTTGGGTGGCCAAGGCGGGGATGAGCGCTTTGAGGTAGCCTGGGTTATGGGTGATTTGAGGGACGCATTGAATGAAGTCGGCGGGTATGAGCTTGAAGCTTTCATCAATGGCTCGGCAGGCCGACGTCCAGTCATCTCTTGTGCACTGCTAACATCAGCACCAATCTGCAAGGTGAAAGTTGACAGTGGCTTACCTGGACAGAGCACGGAATCCGTCCTCCGTCAAAGACAGACGTTCAACTCTCTCAGTTAAGTCTTTTGTCTTGTGCTCGACGGCGCAGTGGCTCTCCATTCCGTCGCTGAGCGGACTGGAGCCTGGGGTACACCAGTTCCCGACTTTGAGGAGGGTGGCGCGCTCGCTGTCGCTGCGACCCACCAGCAGGCCGCTGGCGACGTCCTCAACGCGGTCGGCGGTACGTCCTGTGGCATGGCGGAAGTTCACGGCTGCCCGCTGCTCGGTGCGTGAAGGGAGCGAACTTGATGGGGAGGTCGAGCGCGGAGGAGAGTAGAGCTTCGTGATCTTACGGTGTCCGGCGAACTCGGCGTGGGGGTCTGAACCCTCATTCTGAACGCATCCCCACTGTTTCTCGCGGCGGGAGAAGTGGCGGTGCAGGCGGTTGGAGCGGATGTCGCCTTCCACGCGGTAGATGGGCCGGGCATACTTGGGACGTTTAGAGGATGGTGGTGGTGGTGGAAGAGGGCAGAGAGGAGCGAGTTTTCCGTCGTGTCGGAGGCTGAAGAAGTCATGAGAGGGGTGGTGAGAGTCGTTACCCTCGTGCTCGGCACGGGGTTTACAGAAGTACATTGTGGGAACTGGCGCGAGAAGAGTAGACAGGCCGGGAGGTTGGGCACGCGAGTCGCCGCGGGTGGCGCAAGTTGAATGTCGTTTTGAGTTTGAGGCGGGGGATTGTTGATCCGCCAGCAGTGCCTGCAGCGGAATGGCGATTGCCGGCTCAACTGGAGACTTTGGTGAGAGCTTGAAGGCTCAAAGATCGTTAACGGTGACGGCTGCGATTTGGATTAGCCAGGAGAGTGGAATGAGTGTTGATGAAGAGAAGAGAGTGCAATGGGAAATGATGGATGGGGTGGGATCATGGACAACGCGGTTGACGCGACTGTCTGAATTTGCCACCCAGTGCGGTCCTCATGTCTGTTGTCTTACTTTTGGGGTGACGTGTGATCCGTCAACATGTCAACATGCAGCCAGAATGTCCACATACCACCCTCAGTGGGTCATGACAATGCGTACACTGTTTCGTTTCAATGCATCGCGGGTGGCCAGATGCTTTCTCTGTGAGTCAGCTCTAGTTCTCGCAACAAAGCACGTGTCGCGCGGCTGGTGGTTCTGCAGCGCATGCCTCGCAGTTGTGCGGAGCGGCCTGTGTCAAAGCTGAATGACGGAGAAGAGAGTTATAGAGGCCACTCCATCAAGATCCTGTGCCCGTGCCCTCGTCTACTTCTTATTCCCGGGGGTGGAAGATCGGCGCGGGGTATTGGTTGTGAAGCGCTGGGACTCAGCGGCCTCCAAAGCGGCCCTTTACGTCCAGAAGTCATCCGTGTTCAGAAGTCATCCGGAATCCTTGTATGGAGGACGGATTACTCACACTTTTTGTACCCTCCCTACTCAAAGCGTGGATACCCGCACTTCTTGTCCATCCCGCTCTGCCTTGGTGACATCGCTGTCACCCAATGCGCCTGGCGGCATCTCACCGGCTGCGGGCAGCATGACCCATTGGTCCTCCACGCTGCTCTCCAGTCCGTTGTCATCCAAAGACGTCACCTGGCGCGCGACGAGGGATGTATCACCCGGTGGATCGTTCGTTGGGCACGCTTCCAGGCCCTCCCTACGCCTCCGTGACAGCCTATGGCGGCGCCAGATGAAGTAGAAAACGATGCAGGAAATAAGTATGAGTGCCACAAGGCCCGTCTGCGTCAGCTCCGTAGTTGCTTGACATACGACTCCAGCTCCGACTGCGATGCCGATCTTCTTGCCGGATCGCGGTGCTAGCCTCGGGGCTACCGGCGGCCACTTCGAAGTGCGACCGTTCGGATCTGCAGGACGTCTGATCACCAATAGTCTAGGTTCGTCCATACGCATGTGGGATTTCGATGGTGAGAGACTCGTGGATGAAGTTTCGCGGAGCTGCGACTGTCTGAGTGTGAGACGAGTGAAGAGGTCGAGTGAGCGTTTCATAAACCATCGGCAGCCGGTGGGTTCTTGCCAAGCAGTGATGGCAAGACGGACGCGGGTTCTTGAGCTTTGATGACGGCGGCGGCTGGGGGCGCTGTTGGCAGCCATTGATGACGACAGTGGCGAGTTCGGTAGGCTCAACATGGTTGCTTCGGCGACCACTATATTCAGTAATTCAGTGGTTGAGAACGCTGTGACCTGCTTATCACGACCGGCCCGCTCCAAATCACCTCTCTCGCGAACTCTGGTATTTTGTAGATCGCCCCGTAGGAGACGTCGCACAATAATCAAGAAGTCCGAACCGGCCGGTATTAACCAGCGCCACGCCCATTGTCATATTCCGAGACAATGAGGCTGCCGACAGCACCGTATACCGAGGAGGACCTAGCTTTGACGGTATGCCCTAAGAGGGCACCAGCGCAGTACTTGACGGCTCCACAGTCAGTGTTCAGTTCGTTGAGTTCGTCGATCTTTCGTCGACGTGCGAACGAACGCGGGCCCGAGGTCTGGCCTCGATTCGGCGGTAGAGGTCCCGTCTCCAGGAACGCAACTCGGCAAGCCCTCCGAAGTCTCCAACGCCTACATGAGGTACTGAAAGTCGACTACTAAGCGGGTGCCATCTCTATACCAGTTTCCGGCCATAGCGCAGTTAGACGTGAACGGCTATGGGCGGTGCAATGCGGCACTGTGCTCCGACAGCGCGCTTAAGCTGCCCATGCTGTCCAACAACGAGCAGTCTCGCAGCTGGTACGCTGTTACGCTGCTGGTAGCAAACCCAGAGAGCGTCACCGTCACTTATTTTTAGAACTCTACATCTCGTTTCCTGCCTGATGTTAGCCTCATTACTGAAACTGACACGCATCCGTCCCTGGAGATCTCCGATCGGTAGCGTTTAAGGCCCCCATCCAACCCGCTTCTCTCCTGCTCGATCTGCTCGCAATGCTCGTTGCTGATGCAATACTCGTGCAAGATGTGGCAATGTGCCCAGACGCTCTGAACGGCCATCCGCTTGGCCAGACTCGCAGACAAGATGATCCCTGACGCTTCCTGCAACTTTTTAACGTGAAACCTCTGAGAACGAGCCATCAACCGCTCCGGTGACTATCGTCAGGAACAATCACGGGCAACGATAAATGACTGTTTGCAATAGATACGGCTGATCCACGCTGCGCGCTCCACGCACGCTCGAACACTTTATACGACGCACAAGCGCAAGCACGCCACCCCAAGAATCTGTCACGAAATGACGCACCTTGTCTCGCCGCTTGCGAGATCGACAACGGCACCGGGCCCTCGAAGGCTGTCATTAAAAATGTGCCTGTTACGACGGTAGACTGGCAAACCTGCGTCGGCACATACAGGATGCTCCTTCCGGGGAGCCTTCGTCCTGCGATGCCTTATATTCTCGAGACGACTGCGCCGATCCTCTCATCGCACCACCCCCAACCACAATGGTGAGTTTCCCACAACTTGGCACGACCAAGAATCACCCAGGAGTCAAGAATCATCCAGCTCCTCTTGACTCATCCAGCTCCGATGGCGTCGCTAACTCGCACAGGTGAAACTCCTGCACAAAGAGAGCAAGACGGCCTCGGAGGGCAAGGTTATCGACTTTGACGGCGATGCTGAACGCCTGGACTTGTCAGATGTGGCGAGCGACGACGCTTTCGCCCTCCTCGCTGCTAAAGAGGAAGGTCACGACATCAAGTTCCGCACTTTGTCTTGGCAGAAAGCGACATTACTCCTCTTTGGAGAGTATGTGTGTCTCGCCATCCTGGCGCTGCCATGGAGCTTCAGCGTCCTTGGCTGGGTTACAGGCCTTGTGGTACAGATTGTCATGGGCCTTCTCACATGGTGTGAGTAGTGTTTGCAACCCCAGCTTCCGCGAGTAATTCTGATCTCAGACACATCGTACACACTGTGGCAGTGGTGCATGAAGTATCCCGATGCTCGCGACGTCGCCGAGATCGCCCGCGAATTGTTCCCAAATGCCAGAAGGCTGGCCTATGAGGGCACAAGCTTCATGCTGCTCGTTAACAACATCATGCTTATCGGTTTCCACGTGTTTACGGGCGCCAAGATCCTCAACACGCTGTCTGATCACTCGATCTGCACGGTTGGTTTCCAGGCCATCGCCGCCATCATTGGAATTGTCGTCAGCCTTCCCCGCACACTCAAACATGTTTCGTTTATGAGCGTTTTCTCCGCTATCTGCATGGCCATCGGAATCCTCCTCGCCCTCATCTTCTGTGGAATTGAGCCACATCCAGGAGCAGGCTACGGCGGGAAGTACCCCACGCTGGGGCCTGTCACAACTTATGCAGGCGTCCCACCGCCAACCCCCACTTTCGTTAATGGCGTCAACGCTTTCCTCAACATCACTTTCCTTTGGATCGGGCAGATCCTCTACCCCTCCTTCATTGCTGAGATGAAGGAGCCTCGCGACTTCCCGAAGGCGCTGGCAGCTCTTACCGGTCTTGAGATGGCGCTTTTCCTCATTGTTTCCGTCGTAGGGTACTACTACTTGGGGCAATACGCTGAGGCACCAATGATTGGGTCCTTATTCAACCGGACGCACCAAAAAGCCGCGGTGAGCAACCTGGTACAGCCAGTCAACATCTGCAAGGATGAATGGCATGGTGGCAGACCAACTTGGGACTGTGTCTCCTCAGAAGCTAACGCTTGCAGTTTGCCTTCGTCATCGTGCCGACCGTCATCATCGGTGCCATCTACTCCAACGTCACTTGCAAGTTCTTGTATCGCCGCATTGTCGGACACGACAGCAAGCACATGCACTCCAACACCGTCTTGGGATGGGGCCTGTGGGTTGCAATCACCACCGGAGTTTGGGCCATTGCATTTGTGCTGGGCAAGTAAGTAGTCACGAAGGACCAGGCGCAAGCTAATCTGCAGTGTTATCCCTTCCATGGGCGATTTCTTGTCCATCATGTCGGCAGCGTTCGACTCGTTCTTTGGGTTCATTTTCGTGAGTCGTCTTGGGGGAATTCTGCTGATCTGCAGTGGGCGACAGCGTACTACCATCTGAACCGGGGACGTCTGTTTAAGGGAGTTTTCTGGACATCCTTGACCATTTTGAACATCATTATTTTCCTCCTGGGGTTGTTCATGCTCGGCCCTGGGCTATACACCTCTATCGAAGCCATCCGGATCGACTATTCCGGGTCCGTGAGAAGCCCGTTCACTTGTGCCGACAACGCCCTCTAGTCGTCACTGCTTTGCGATTGCCGAAGTATATCTTGCTGTTGTGTACAACATTGAATGCACTTGAGACTCACATGATTCCTCTTCCGCAAGCCATTCACACTCTTCCCTGTTCCCTGGTTACCTCCCTGACAGTTCGGAGTATCGCTCCGTCTTATGACTTTGCTGTCACACCAATCCACAAGCACGGAATCCTTCTTGACTGACTGTCTCATGCAGGCAGTACCTCTCAACGGGATTTCTACAAGACGCCAGCAACAGATGACCACCGGGTCGCTTAGTATGCCCTGCGGAGATGTCATCGGCAGAGAGTAGAGGATGCGACACGGGGGAGAGCCGTGTGAGGTTGGGCAGAACTCTTGCGTCAGTGGCCTTACGACGAGGTTATGTGCCATCAGGCTAGGAACAATCGTGTTCGCCGTAGTGGGAAGGGTGGTGAAGGGGGATGCGTGCCTGGTCATACAATTACCGCGTTTATTAAGCTTCACGGGGAGAAGCTGTATGCAATACCAGCGCATCTGCAACGCGGCAGTCGTCGCCAAGACACATCCCGAATGAGCGATGTTCACACTGCCCTTCCAGACGGCTGCTCATCTCTGCCTTGAGATCGAGATCGTACGGTACTTTTAACCGAGTCGCCTTCAAGTCTCAGAATATGATATGGAATTGTTCCCCGATACGCTCCACCACACCATCCTCAATGCCCTCTGCCATTGTCACAATCCTTCTGTCCGGTGTGTTGCCCCTGTGACATTGCTGACACAAACCAGCAGTGGTTGTGCGTGCCGGCGTTCTACGTCCGCGACAGACCACCACCTGCGGCGCCGGCGAGACCCAGTGCGACGCCCCCTTCTGGGGCTGTAGGGACCTACTCCATGACCCCACCAATTGCGGCGAATGTGGGCGTGTGGTGAGCCATCAGTCACGCCGGTGTTGACACAAGTGCAACCCCGGAAAGCAGTACTGCTTTAACGGAGAATGCAAACTTGGGCGTGTAAGCTGTTCTCCGCACGAAACCAAGTGCAAGATCTGGGACGGCGTCAGTTACATAAACATATGCGCCGACCTTCAGACGGACAACCGAAGCTGCGGGCAGTGTGGATGGACCGTGAGTTATGGAGGGTGTGCCGTATTTGACTCGCAGTGCAGCCCCCCTAGGGCGTGCAAGGATGGCAGCTGTCAGTGCGCCATCAACGGACAAACCTTTTGCTCCGGTTACTGGACCTGGGAGGGAATCTGTGCCGACCTAAACGCCGACCCTACGCATTGTGGGGCATGTTACAACACAGTGAGTTTGTGAGGGTGATGCGTTGTTGACCCTTGTGCTCCTCCGGTATATGCCGCAATGGAAGCTGCGTTGAAAACTGCCCAAACAGTCTAACTAACTGCAATAACGTTTGCGTAAATACGAAGAACGACAATCGTCATTGTGGCCAGTGCTTCCTTGCGGTATGTCCGAGAAGGCTAACTATGCGGGCTGAGCTCATCAACAGTGCCCTCCTGGCTCTAATTGTGTACGCGGCAGTTGCGACGGTAACGGATGTGGGTCTGACCAAGTCAACTGCTATGGTTCTTGTCGGAACCTGAGGAACGATAATCAAAACTGTGGATTCTGCGGATACGAGGTATGTGACATTGGCAGTTAACAAGCTGACGATAGTGTGCTGCCGGCAAGAACTGCGTCTCTTATCAGTGCGTATAGGGGAGCAATAGCAGGGCTACACCCGGGCTGCCCCACGATGCAGCGTTTTTTATAGGCCAAACGGGCACTCATGCACCTACTGCTTTGGAAACGCTGTGCCAGCCTATGTGTGAAGCAAGAACATGAGTCGAACAAGCGGTCTGGTCTTCCTGGGTTTTAAGAGATAAATGGCGCAAATCCAAAAGTAGCAAAGCACTGCATGACCACTGGTCTGTAACGAGTGTCGACAACAATGGATGTTCGGGTACTCATTAGCGGCATGTTCCCTCAACGCAGTTCTTCGGCGATTGGCACTGAGGTTAGCCACCTTATTAGCGTAAACTCACTGTTTTGAGGCATTGGCCACAATGTCGGTTGTCATTGAAGGTGTTAACACACGAGCCGCCGCACTTAGTCTGGCCTGGTGGGCAGCCTTCGTTGCGTCCCTTGCAGCTGCCATTCACACAATTGGATACAGGCTTGCACTGCTGGTGAGCGCAACGGTCTAACTACAAACTTACGCTCGTATTGCACTCCCCACAGTGCCTATAGTCGTTCATAGAGTTGACGCAGCCATCGACCCCACAATAGTTGAAGCCTGATTGACAGAGGCTGCTACACCTCCCGTTTAGGCATGTTTCGCCAGCGCCACACTTTTGCCATTAGCTCCCCTCTGGGTTGCAACTCACGCTGTTAGAACAGTTTCCGCAATGGAAGTGATCGCCACTGAGGTCGGAGCAGAAACCCCCACATTGAGTCAGACCGGTGTCACAGCGACACACCCCATCCCGGCACTTCCAGCCATAGTAGGCGCAGTATCCCCCACACTTTCCGCAGTTGCACGGATCGTTCAAAAGATTTACACAGTCTCTCCCGCAGAAGACCTCACCGGAGGGACAGGAGCTGGTATCGTTGCGCGAAACCAAAGCTGCCCCAACGATAAGCTTGCCTGCGCAATGTCAGTCCAAAACGATGAGTGTTACCGACTGAACAACAAATGCCGACAGGATCGTCACGAGGATCATTATGGTTGGAGAGCCAATACTGGATAAAGCACAGAGCCTTGGGTTGTTATGTATGCGCCGACACATTATAGTTTTAGGTGTCGAGACCACCCCCGTGTTACAGCTTATTGCTCGTGAACACCATCGTGACGACTGGTCGACTTCGGTACTGCTGATCGGCGAATTCCCAAAGAGGCGTTCCTATGCTTATGCCCGTGTAGCATCGAAATCGAGCCTAATGAAGCTTAAAGCCGCCTCCGAACGAGAGCCGGTCGGTCGGTGCAGTGCAACGCTGACCCATGTGACCCAGCAGAGTGGGATGTCTTACGCGCCTGGCCGGCAGTTTGTCTCAACAGTAGTTTCGCATGCAGAGTTGACTTGACGGACGCGGAAGCGAGCGGGAAGCAACCTTATGCTCCCGTGGGCTCATCCGCCGTCATGTGAAGCACAAATGCCGATCCAAAACGTCACCACCTTACGATGCACCACACAATACTGTCCACTTGCGGTTCCGCACTGCACACGAATTCATCATGTATGGTACATGCCGAAAGGGTGGAAAGCGTATGAGCTCTCTTTCTGCCAGCTGTTCACATTCTCGATTGCTTGACAGGCCTCGTACTTCTCTCCAGGCCCTGCCTTCCTTAGCGACAAGTGCCTCCCACGCAGTTCTTTCCCGGGGCACACTGAGGTCAGCCAAGTGTCTGCTGAGGACCATCCTCTTGCTTACCTTGATATCGCAGCCACCACAGTGCCTATTGTCGTTGTCCTTGTTGGTGCATTTGTCTCCACAACGAATCTGGCCAACAGGACAGCCGTTGTTGTCTTGGCACCGGCCATTGACACAGTTTGAGCCAGGTTGACACTGGGGTTCAGAACTCAAACCTCAACCAGGGTCGCGAATGGCCATATTCTCACTTACCGCATTCCAGCACCAGCCGCAGTTCTGATTATCGTTGGCTGTGTTGATACACTTTCCGTTGCAGACCACTTGACCTGGTGCACAGGTGTGACACTTGCCATTGATGCACTGGGCGGGCCAAACGCACTTCAGTGAGCAGCGTAATCTGGTGGTTGCTCACGTGGTTGTCACAGGATCCGCAATACAAAGAGTTTGTAAGTAGATCAAAGCAATAGCCGTCACATTTCGTTGTTCCGGCAGGGCAGACGCATTTGCCATCTCGACACTGATAGCTCTCCGCGCACTGCATCGTCAGCATAAGTGTGTATACAACCCGCACCCGATTACCACATGTCCCGCAATTGACCCCATCGTTTTGGAGAGTTGAGCATATGTACTCGTTGTCGCTCCATTGACACTGGACCTCCCCTGGCTTGCACGACGAAACACATTTGCCTCCAACGCAGATATCGCTCAATGCACACTGTATACATTAGCTTAATGGTTAGGCCACGGTCCTCACTTTGTGACTGCACGAGCCACAATTGTTTTTGTCGGTGTTGAAGTCTGGGCAACCCCAGGAGCAGGGTGGGTTCTTGCTTCCGGCGCAAAGACAAACGCCGTCGTAGCACTGGAAGATCTCGATACACTCCGAATTGCACTTCCCACAGTGCATGTAACTGGTGAGAAGATCTACACATTCGTTGTTGCACAGAGTCTGGCCGGGTGGACAGGAGATGGCTGCAGGAGCGCGGGGGAATGCGACACCAGCCTGCGCTGTCGTGACTTAGGGGATCAGCAATGGCTTAAACAGTGTTTCAAGTGCCATATCAAGTGCTTGTGGTGTGTGTCCTTGCGGAGATACGTACCAAGTGCAGCAGCCGCCCACACCTTCAGCATACTGAGAGACAGCATATCGAGAATCGGCTCCTTGCTGGGAGATTACAAGTACTGTATGTGAGGTGGAGCTGGAGATTGAAGTCCAGGACATGAAAGCAGTCAGTCATGCAGAAAACGGTTGCTTAAGTGCTCATTCAAGCCTGAAGTCGAGACATCCGCGGGATGGCATGCCGTCATGATCTGGTTTCATGAGACATAAGAAGGTCTTCTGACCAGATCTTTCCATTTACCTCTGCATCCGCAACACCGCTTTTCGACGGCACGGTGTGAGCTGTACCTCGTGCCCAGACTTTATCTGCGTCGGACCGAAGCGCGGGAGTACTTAGTTTTGCACCTAATCTCGCCAAGGACCCGCAAATGCCCTCCTTCTACTCATATTCCACTTGATGCCCTACACATCGATGCGCAAGTGTATTCGGCCCAACTGCCTAATTGCCACCTCCGCTTTGTCCCTGACTTAGGTGCACGGTATGACTCAACTCATGTGAGTAGCAAGGACACGCCTGGTGGCATTCCAGTGACCGACAGCATTACAGCATTGGCTTGATGTCAGGGAGCTGTAGTCTGTAGACGTGGAGATAGCACAGTGGTGAGTCAAGAGACTAGATAATACATTCGCAAAGGGCTAGGAAGGTCGGCGACCCTTATATATCAAAATCGCCGGCTCTTTATCGAATGTGTTGTTCCGCAATAGGAATCTGTGCTGTCGGGATTCAGGGCTTGACAACCGGTCACTCCGCTGATAGAGTATCCCGAAACTAAAACGTATGAAGGATGGTAGCCGAACAATGCCGAACTCGACTGCTGCGAAGGTAACTATAACTACTATTGCGATAAGGAGATGGCAGTTTTGAGCTACGGAGTTAGCGAGACCTTGAGCACAGAGCGGAGCCGCCTTAAGAGCAAAACATCCCGACAAATCCCGAGCATGGAGTGGGCGATCGGGAGGAACCAGGTGGGCATTGCCAGGCGTACGCACAGCTCGGCGACTAAATTCGGAGGCCGCAGGCTGAAGAACGTCAATGTGGACCTCTTCGCAATCAGCGGGAATGCTGCACTTGCTTTCATTATGGCGAGAACTCACGGCTAGTTACCATTCAATAGCACATGTTTCAAAAGCTGTAGAGCCGTGTTGCAGTGGTAAGGGATCATGGTCGGGTACGTTGTCACATACATACATACTCACCATCGCATATGGACGCCTCCCTCTGTGCACTTCTTATGGTCTAAGTACCATAGCTCGGCCGGTTACACGCCACCAAATTGGGGGGATACACCATCACCGAGGAGCGTCGCGTAGAGGTTTGCTGTTGCAGCGTCGCTTTGCGAGTTAGACCATATCGCTTGGAACAAAGTGTCTTGATCGCGGTTTGCTGCAGGCATTTCAAACGACGTGTCGAGTTGCCAGTTAAGCTGTTCGTGTTGTCCGCTGGAAGGCAGCGCATATGTCTGATGGTTTGCACCGAAAACGAACTGGTCAAGAGCCGTGGTACCTGAGCCAGGACTGGGTTGCGATCTCGTAACAGAGGCGGACGAGGACGACAGGGGATGAGGAGCAGGCGCTGCTGAAGTAGCTGCTGATGAGGACAGGGTGCCTTCAAGAGGCTTGTCAGACGGTGTGTGTCTCACGATGGGAGACGTAGTTGCTGCCCTCTCTCGCCAATGCTTTCCTAACCGGGCAAGGAGCACCGCAAATCCAGCTAGGAAGTGGTCATCATCGATGGCCGCACCACCGAGCGCTGCGACTGTGGCCTCTAGAAGATCGACAATGGGATGTGCCCCATGCTCAACCACCCCAGTTGCCAACGCCTTGTATAGGAAAGTCGTGGCAAACATGGTGTACTGGAAGATTCGAGACGGACAAGCACGTAACATGCCTCTTTTGTCGAGAAAGTTGACTGCAATATCGATAATGGATCGCGCTGCCGAGAGAGCCTCGATGATCCAAGGACCTTCACCCATATTCAACAAGGAGGGTTCGCGGTACGCTGGATCGTTCGCCTGCCGTCGTCGTCGAAGCTTGCCCTGTAGGGAACGTAATGCTAAGGAGTTGGCATACAGCACAGCGTAGTCGAGTTCAATCTGCAAGAGCACAGACTCTAATGTCCTCTCGCCTGTGAATCAGCAGCGAGTCCACGCACGGTCAAGACTCACGAAGCCGCGTATGGCACAAGCGTTTGGTGCAAGCAATTTCTATTTGTAGTGTACGCATAAATGATTCCCAATCACCAGTGGTAAGCAGAATTTGAGTGACGTCTTTGCTTTGGAACAGATACTGCTGAATCGCCCCCATCAACTGCGCGATACTGGCAAGAATGTAAGTATCAGATCCCCACGCGTCGGTTGTAGATCGCGGGCCGCAGTTCATGATTGCGGACACTGACTCCCACCATCGCGAGGTGTTGTCTGCGAGTGTCAGTTGTGTGTGTCGGAATGATAACTTGCTTGGTTGTAAAGCTGCACTGCGGCCAAGGCGTATAGCAATACTGTGCAATTGGTAAGACTCTGGACACCCAACGAGTACGAACTGTCGGTCTGCACTGTAGCAATCTATGACGTCAGCACGTTGACACACAGCTGCCCGGTCACCGAGCGGAAGACTGACAAACCCAAGTCCTCAGCATCCTGTTCTGCTTCCAGGAATCGTCCTCATTGGACTTATCCGGCGACAGCTTCACTGCATCCTGAATGCCGAGCTCCTGGGCAAGTCGAACAGCGAGAGCTGCCGTCAGTCGAGACTCCGATTGTGAGCTCACCAATATTCGTCCAGCAGTAGGAATCATATCGAAGACTGGGCTTGAGCAGCCTGGTTTCTTCTGTCTCGCTCTCATATAGTCCCCGCCTCTTTGGACGCGCAGGCAACAACGGCCATTCGCTGAGCAGTAGGAGTGCCTCGACACTGCTCAAATTTCGCAAACTGTCCTCGCCGTCCAAGAGACATGTGATCTGAGCCCGTATCCACTCGGCAAGCTTGCTGTGTATCGCCCGCGCACGCTCTGGGACCAAGATCTGCGAGTACCGGCTGCTAATTGCGAGGAAGGCACCAAGGAGCAAGCTCTCCTCATTGATGAGAGTGTAGATATAGCACGGCTCAAAGATCTCGGGTAGAATGAGGGGATAAAGAGGGGCCATCTCTAATTCAAAACTGAGAGATCAGTCAGTTGCAACTCCACAGGTCGTCACTCACAAAGCAAGCAGTGCACGGGCTTCAGAAAGCGCTAGTAAACCTTCCTGTATCGGCTCCCATGTTCTCCAGATATCGGTGTTGGTCATTTTACCATCCCGGAGTTCGTGTTCCGCGGTACGGCTGTCACGACCAACTTGGAACTGCAAACTGCTTGCACTCACAAGCAATCTCAACGCGTCGTTGGGATTCTGGAGGTGCGCACTGACAAGAGCGTCCTTGGCTTCCCCGTCCGCTGGGCCATTGTCAAAGTCGCCCATCGACATCGGCGATTCACTGTTGGACGCCACATCTCCCTGCATGCGTCCCACAACAATACCTTCACTGAAACTGGCAGTTGATGGCGCCGTCTGCGGTTCGCCATGAAAGTCCCCATCGTAGGTTGTCGGTGACCTGATGCCCGAAGCGTACGGGGCTGGAGCGGCACCTGCAGATGACACCAGTCGCGGCTTCTTGGCTGTCACACTGAAGCTCGCTTCGGGGCCATGACTGCGGCCTTGAGTAGGATCTCGTACGGCATTAGGCGGGGCGCGTTGGCATTCACGCTGTTCACGGCGACACCGCTCGCAGGCGCCCTCCCAGGGTGCGTTTGGATCACCAAAGTAGCATTTCAGTTTGCGCTACGGTTAGCAACGGCGTGCAACTACACCCGATATACCGATCGGCAGGGGTAACAAGCTCTGTAGGTGCGCTTTGGCCTGTGGGAAGCGCGCATAGTGGGCGCTGATTGTGAGAGAGTCGGTGTGACGAAAGGTATCTGTCGGCTCAATTGTCGGTCGTTGGAGCTCAAAGTGGGCCACCATCCATAACGGAGCTCTAGGCGGGCCCCCCCTTTGAAACGACACAGTAGGTGGGGGGCGTTCCTCGGGGGCCGTTCCTCTACATCTCGGCCTTTCGAGGATCAGCCCGGATAATGCCACATGATGCCGGCTTCGGAGCGTTCCTTCGGCTAGTCCGCCCATCTGACGACCCGTAGAGTCCAAAAAGGGCGGTGATTAAGGTACACTACAGCAGGGCAAATGTCGGCAAGTGTCGGGCTGTCGCTTCTTGTGATCCAACACTCCTTCGCTATCCACCTCATCGTCCCCCACCTGACGGCTGACTTTGAGAACGCTTGTACACGACAGACAATGGTAGTTGTCAAGGGGTGCGTCAACGGCACGCGCCACTCGCTGCTTGTGCAGTATGTGCTGCGTGTATAAAGTCAAAACCCTGTCGAACAGTCTGAGCCCTTAGCCTCCCCACACACCATCCCCACACAACGCAAAGCCACACCATGTCCGTGTCGTTTGAACGGGACCAGAAGTACGACCTAGAAAAGCATGCGTCTAAGCATGGTGAGACCAACGTAGCGGTCTACGAGGCGACAGACGAAATCCACGATGCCGTCTTCGGCGAAATTGAGGGCAAGGAAGGCCCAAACTACCGAAATGTGAGACCGAAAGGGATGCAGAGTTGACCGATCCTCAGGTCGGCTGGGTTGCAGCGGCTGGCCTCATGATGAAAGCCCAGATAGGTCTTGGGGTGCTCTCGATTCCGGCCAACTTCGACGTGCTGGGTCTTGTCCCAGGAGTGATCTGCCTGTTGGCCATTGCCGGAATCACCACCTGGTCCAATTATGTGGTTGGCCAGTTCAAGATCCGCCACCCCGACATGTACATGATCGACGATGCAGGTTACATCATGTTTGGCAAGATTGGACGCGAGTTCTTCGCGGCTTGTTACGTTCTATGTGAGTCGGTGATACGGACGTGAAGATCTCTAATGTCAACAGTCATGACATTCTGCGCAGGATCTGGCATCCTCTCCATCTCGATTTCATTCAACAGTCTTTCAGTGCATGGGGCTTGTACTGCTCTGTTTGTGTTTGTGGCACTTATTATCGTGCTCTGTGTCGCGAGCACACGCACGTTGGCCAAGCTCGGGCCTCTCGCCTGGATCGGCCTCGTTTCGATCATCACAGCAAGTGAGCCTTCTACAAGCCGTTGGCGTCTAACCCTCAGTTCTTATCGTCACGATTGGTGTGGGCCTCCAAGACCGCCCAGCTGCTGCCCCACAGGACGGTCGTCCTTTTGTCAGTGACTACAAGATCACTGGAAAGCCAAAATTTGCTCAGGCAGCATCCGCCCTGTCGTCACTTATCTTCTCATATGCTGGTACACCATCATTTTTCGGCATGGTATCGGAAATGAGGGACCCACGCAAATACACTCGGGCGCTCATCATCTGCAACGGGACCGTTACTTGCGTTTACATCACCATTGGCGTCGTAGTATACTACTTCTGTGGGTCGTACGTCTCCTCACCAGCGCTCGGCTCGGCCGGCGTACTTCTGAAGAAGGTGTCATACGGTATTGCTCTCCCTGGTCTCATCATGAGCTCGACTCTCCTCACCCACCTTCCCGCAAAGTACATCTTTGTGCGGGCTCTGCGCGGCAGCAAGCACCTCGTCGCCAATACTTGGCAACACTGGACCGCCTGGATTGGTTGCGTCTGTGGCTGCGGCATCTTCAGCTACATTATCGCTTCCGCTATCCCTGTGTTTGGCCCGCTGGTGTCACTCGTCGGTGCTCTGCTGGGGTGTCTTATGTGCATGCAGCCCATGGGTTGCATGTGGCTGTACGACAACTACGCCGCGGGGAAGGCAAACCCTACGCTGAAATGGCGGCTGAAAGTCGGATGGGCAGTTTTCGTCATTGTCATTGGTACCTTCCTCATGATCAGCGGCACCTACGGTGCAGCGCTGGACATCAAGTCCAGCATGGCTGAAGGAGGCGGAAGTTCACCTTGGGGTTGCGCGGACAATTCCGGCTCTGTGCCCAAGGCATAGTCCCTTGAAGATAATGGGTTGTAAAGGAATAACGTTGTAGACACTCTTTTCTGAATGTGAAGGAGACTCGTCCAGTTTTGAACATGGCTTAGGCAATTGATCGAAATAACTGACTCCAAGCGGTGCAGTGCGCTGGCAGCAGCGGACTGCGTTTTAAACGAGAAAGGCTAATTGCAGTAGCGGGCAAATGCCTGAGCGTATTGTGTCTCTGTCACCTCAGGCGTTTATCAGCCAACTCCCACAGAAGTTTTGCACATTGATGGCGTTAATATGAGTAGTTCAACAGTGAAGTTGAACGCCCAAGCAGCAGGGAGACTTCCTGAAACACCTTCTCATGCAGGAACATCAAGGTGCAACAACACCCAGGTCGAAGGTATTGGAGCCACCGAGTGCAGGTGTGATCAGATAGGCTTCTGCATTCCGTTACCTGCATCCCACAATACAAATGATCCCACCTCCAAACAAGTTACCCTCGCAGAACCAGCCTAGACGTCGGCCGGAAGGCGGAAGTCCTGCTTGAGCTCCCAGATGACCTCGCCATCAAGGTCCGCGGGGGCCTTGTAGTCCTTCGATATGGGCTTGTACTCGACAATAAGGTTGTCCTTGACGGCGAACACGGCATCGTCCTTGAGGTATTCCGAGTCAGAGTTGAAAATCTGGGTGACGAAGGAACGGTGCTTGGGGTGGTGGATCCAAAACTAATCGTCAGCAATCACAACGACCATGCAAGTACCCACGTGAATGTGCGCGGGGCGGTTGGGGTGGCGGTTCATCATTTGGAGGACCTCGCCGGCTTGGTGATCGTAAGGAATGGGGTATGGAGTTGGTTTGAGGACAATAGCATCGTACCGGCCATCCTTGTCTGTACGGAAACGGCCCCTGCAGTGGTACTCCGGCTTATGCGGAGTCTGAGCATCGTAGAGGCCGTCCGGGGCGTCGTGCCAAATGTCAATGAGCGCGTCGGGGAGGGGCTTGCCGTCGGACCCGAAGATAGTGCCATGCAAGTGAGTGTAGGGGGCGTTGGGCTCTGGGCAGCGGACGATGCTGGTGCCGTTTGGCTGTTCGGGAACACCTGTGCGGTAGAAGGGACCGATAATGGCAGAATCTCCAATAGCTTGGCCGCTCTCACCATTGGCGGCTGCGGAAGCATTCTTGGCCTGAGCGTCCGCGCGCTTCGCAGCCCGCCGTTGATCCAGAGTGTCACAGAGACTTTCGCATCCGAACGTGTCGCTGATGAGAAGCACCTCATTGCGCTTCTCGTCCGACACTTGCCCTGCTGCAACCAGCATGTTGCAAGCCCCCAACAGCTCCTCGGTCGAGATGTCCGCCTCTGTCAAGAACGCATGCAAGTGCTTGATCAGAAGTGGGAACACCTCTTTAACGCGAGGGGAGGCATCGGGGCCAATAGAGTCGATGCTGGATGTCAGCGGTGCCTAGAGTTACGGACGAAGTACTCACACAGTCTTGGTGTATGCAGCAAAGTCGTAGTCGGACATCGTGGACGAAACAAAGATGGGGCAAAAAGCTGGGGCACCTCCAGGCGCCTACGTGCCAACATTTAAGTATCGGTCACATTGTTAGTCGCGAATCACGGCTCCACGGCGGACTTTGTGACAACCCGAGCTGCTTCGACGATATCGGATCGGGGCGCGGCCACTGTCAGGAGGATCCTCAGTCCTTGTCCTGCTCTAGAGGACTTGGGAGTTGGATGTAAATGGTGCCATGTGGGGTTCGTTGCTACATCCGCTAACGCAGGTTGGCTGCGTTGACTGCGTTCGCGGTTCAACCACGTTTGCCTATGTTGAATGCGGGGATGCTCCGCTTGCGCACCAAAAGCTTGGCAAGAGCAACATCAACACGAGAACGGGCCTTCCGATCCAACAATATCCAACCATAATGTGAACGGGTTTCGGTAACTGTGTTGGGGCCATAAAAATGACGTAACTTCCGATCAAAACCCCTCGGGGAGGTCGGAGCCCCTGTAATCTGATCAATAATATCAACGGTTTCCCCGGAGAAACTGTCGGCGCTCCAGTATCTCACGTGTCAATGTCTCAAGTGGACGTCGGGGTGTGCCTGGTGCGTGGCGTTGATCGAAGTGGCGGGGGTAAGCTTGTCACTCCGATAGTCGATCATGGCCCTCAATAACATCCGCCAGTGCCTACTCTCTCCTCCAGCTTCACAGTGGACGGCCGACAATCGTGGCCATGCCGAAACCCGTGACGCCGTCGCTCTCTAACACCGAGCCGATATCCAATGTACACGAGGGACATCCTCGCCAGCTCCGATACATGGTCTCGGGACGTTTCAAAGAACCCCGAACGCCGTCTTATCGATTGGATCCACGTTGAACGCAATCGCCGGCCACCGAGAGGTCACTTGGAGGACCACGTTGGATAGCCCGAGATTCGAGACTTAAAGAAGCGACTTGACGACTCTTTCGTTTGCTCGCAACTCACTCACATCATTCCAATGACCAAGCACACCGAATCCAACTGCGACGTGAGTTCAACATCAAGGAGAGTTTAGAACTGACATCAGGTTCTGATCATTGGTGCGGGACCTGCGGGCCTCATGGCTGCCCGCACCCTTGCCGAGTTCGTTCGTCAGGACCCCAAGCTCAAGGTCCGCATTATCGACAAGCGCTCAACCAAGGTCTTCACCGGCCAGGCAGATGGTTTGCAGCCTCGCACTCTCGAGTGTCTCAAGAACCTCGGCCTCCACCGCATTTACGAGTGAGTCCGGCTCCATGTTCACCAGGGACCTCGCTGATGGAACAGTGAGGCCAATGACATGACCACCATCAACCTTTACAACCCAGACGAGAACGGAATCATTCGCCGCACTGACCGGTTCCCGGATACTATCCCAGGTATCTCGCGGTACAACCAGTGTGTCCTGCACCAGGGTATGATCGAGCGCCACTTCCTCGACTCCATCCGGGAGGTTTCCGATGGCCGCATCGAAGTCGAGCGACCGCTGCTGCCCGAGTCTATCGAAGTGGACGAGACAAAGGCTGAGGACCCCGATGCCTACCCTGTCACTGTTAAGCTGCGCTGCCTTGCGGAGGACGAGGCTGAGCCCATTCAATTCGGCCACAAGGTCAACAACGGCCTGTTCCGGACTACCCTCACGACTGCCGAGGAGGATGATGCCGAGTACCGGCTGCCACCAGGCATGGAGGCGGGTCATATCGAAACTGTTCACTGCAAGTACGTGATTGGCTGTGACGGTGGACGGTCCTGGGTGCGCCGTAACCTCGGCCTGAACATGGTTGGCGAGCAGACAGACTACATTTGGGGTGTCGTGGACATTGTGCCCGAGACCGACTTCCCAGATGTGCGGGCGCGTTGCGCGATCCATTCTGCAGACAGCGGTTCTGTCATGATCATCCCTCGCGAGGACAAGCTGGTGCGCTTCTACATTCAGATGCAGGAGCGCGCGGAGAACGGCGGTCGCGTTGACCGCGCCCAATTTACCCCTGAGCGGATTGTCGACTCGGCGCGCGAAATCATGAAGCCCTACTACCTCAACTACTCCCGCATGGACTGGTTTACTGCTTACCACATTGGCCAGCGCGTTGCCGACAAGTACAGCGTCGCTGAACGCGCCTTTATCGCCGGAGACGCGTGCCACACCCACTCGCCTAAGGCTGGCCAGGGCATGAATGCCTCCATGATGGACACTTGGAACCTTGGGTGGAAGCTTGGCATGGTCCTCACCCGTCGGGCCAAGCGCAGCTTGCTGAAGACGTACGAGTCAGAGCGCCAGCCGTTTGCTCAGGCTCTCATTGACTTCGACCACAAGTTCTCCCGCCTATTCTCTGGTCGCCCAAGCAAGGACATTGCCGACGAGATGGGGGTTTCTATGGACGTTTTCAAGGACACGTTCATGCAAAACGCCCTCTTCACTTCCGGTACCGCAGTCGACTACGACGAGAGTTCTATTGTCGCCAAGACTGGCTCTGCGGGAAACAAGGTTAAAAGCAAGCAGGACCTCGCAAAGAACGTCAAGGTCGGTACGCGCTTCAAGTCGGAGCAGGTGTGCCGTCACTCTGAGGGATTGGCTCTTCCACTCGGCGACCTTCTGTACATGAACGGAGCATTCCGTGTTTTGGTCTTCGCCGGTAACGCCGCCGACCCAGAGCAGATGGACCGTATCGAGCGCTTCGCCGCCTATCTTGACTCGCCCAAGTCGTTTGTTTCGCGTCTAACTCCTGGCGACATGGAACGCGACGGTCTCTTCGACATCATCACCATCCACTCCAACACTCGGGAAGAGATCGACATGCACGACTTCCCGGCCCCCGCATTGTACCCCCCGTTCGACTACGACAAGATTTACGCCGACTGCGAGACATACCACAGGGGGCACGGGCACGCATACGAGGCTTATGGCATTGACCGCCAGCACGGTGCAGTGGTTGTTGTCCGACCGGACGGCTACACTGGTCTTGTCGCCGATCTTGAAGACGTCGAGGACCTCGAGGCCTACTTTGCCAACTTCTTGGCTGTTCCCGAGAAGCCCCTCGGAGCTCAGGCCAAGGCCGACTGGACGTGCACAGCCAAGGCTAAGGCTGCCCGCAGGCAGAAGGCTCTTGGTCTGAACACTGGCAAGGACATCAGCAAGGGTGCTGTAGAGCACGTGGAGCGTGTCACCGTCGTTCCCGTTACTGTTTAGGCCGAGAGTTGGATACAGAGAGTAGGACTCTTTTCATTGGGATGTTATCAGAAGCACGACTGTATGCAATGTTCAATGCTGCAGCCATTTGGTACAGTACCTAACTAATTGATTCAGCAAAGCTCTATTACACTTCACATTCACGGGTTTAAGATACAAACAGTTTTGTGGTCGGTAGATTCAATGGGAACACGAAGTTTCACAGCGGTCGGTAAACCAGATCCCTTGGGGCCTTTCTCCTCATCGACGGCCCACTATCCTGCAACATACCAAGCTCCTTCCACAGCCTTATGGACCAAGCGAGGAGTTTCTTATCCGTTGAGCGCTGCGCATTGATCCGTGGAAGGTGCGATGCACAGTTTGAGCTAATGTTCAAGGGCGGAGTTTGAGGAAAACGACTAGCGGTGCGGAAACATAACAGGACCCGACGCATTAAGCGCCCAAGTGTCCCAGTTCACTGGTCTAGGGACTCCTGAAAGTGAGGACACGTTTTATAGATTGTGCGACAAACACGTCGTTTTGGACCAGATCAGTACTGCACACTGTATGCCCCATGCAATACTAGCATGGGCATTCAAATGTATACAAGGCACCAGAAGGCCAGTCCTTCACAACAGTCACACACATCATTAATATCGCGTCTCCGTCCCGTCCCGCCCCGTCGTTCACTACACTCATACCGTGTCTTCCCCAAAGGCTTTCGGACGCTCAAGTCGCTCGGGGGGATACATTGCGCCTCGCTCCAGGAGGGCCAAGGTGCACATAAACAGCGACGCCAACGTACATGACTGCGGGCTTCGGTTCAGCATTGGTTTGCGGCGGGAGAAGCTTACCTCGCTGTCGTACCCAATGAATCTCTGTTCAATTTCGTAAGAGCTGGGAAGGGTGACCCAGTGCACCTTGCCGCCAACCGGTACTTCAGGCACCGCGATGGGTTCTGTGCATGAATCATGCTTCCCCTCGAAGACGAAGAAGTCACGCGAAGCGCAGAGCTGGTGGTCTTTGTAAACGGTACCTCGCACGGCATCCTCTTCCATGAATCCTTCCGGAACATTCCCTCCAAGGGTTTGATAAACCGCCACAAACGCGTGGCGTAGGCCGGCAGCGATCAGGGCATGTACCCAAGTCAAATCGGATCCCTTGAGGAGCGCCATTATGCTGTGATATTGCGTGGTCGCCGCCTCCTTGCCAGTCGGTCTGTTCATACTCTGGTGGAGGTTTTCAGGAACTTTTGTATATTTGTACTGGAGACCCAAGGCGAGGACACCTCCGTTGGGGAGGAAGTCGTGGTCGGCAAGTGCGGATTCAAGAGCGCTGGATAGCATTGCGTGAGGACCCGACGGGAGTGGAACAGGTTGGCAGTCGCCATCCCAATTCGCTGTGTGGGCGATGGTGACTGGATTTCGGTAGAGCTCCGGGAGCATGTAGATATCATAGGCCAACGTCACGAGCAGCCCCGACTTCACAGGGAGCACTTCGTGCTCGCAGCCTGAGTAGAAGAACACCCACTGAATGGCATTGTCACTCGACTGCTGGCCCCAATCAAAGACCTGGGTCTCCCCTTTATGGCGGACGACGAGCTCGCCGCCAGAAAACATTGAAGGGAGACACATGATAAGTATACCCAGATGGTTCTCTCCACGTGAGGTGCTGAAATCAGGTATGTGCTGACGACTAGGGAAGCTTTACTCACTTGCGGTGAGCCTTGAAACGGCCGCCTTCCTTGTATACGTTCATCTTTGACAGAAGAGCGGACAAGGAGACTCGAAGCCCATGCAGTATTCAATATGGTGCAGGACAGAGGTTTGAGCAAGAATGTCCCCTGTGAGCGACATGTGAGGGGGCCTAATTTCACGGGCTGAATGATAAGACTCGTCAAAGACCAGGTCAGGGCCAGTGCCTGCGTCATAGAGTCGCGCAGCAGAAGTCGCGTCTAGTGGTAGCTCAAGCATTGCGATTACGCCATCGGTGGTGGTGATAGAGACCAACACTCTGGCAGGGAAGGGCAATTGATCCCTTGGCAGTGAACAGCTCTGTCTGCTCCAGAAAGCACTTTTCGAGTTCTTGGAGAGAAGAAATGAATCATTGGTCAAGAACCTTTTGAAGTCCGAAGTCATACAAAAGCTGGGTGAAACTTTTACGTTTCACAAGAAAATCGTATATGGCGGGTCCCAACTTGCTCTGGAGCGTCTCGCTCCTCCGCGGCGTGTAGTTTGGCAGACTACTTGTGATTGTCTCCTCGGAAAACCCGGAGAGCTGTAGTCTGTCGTGCAACAGGGGTTCAAAGCGCTCCCAGAACTTTTGCAGTGCCAGTGTCGTCGTCCAGTCCTTCACTCCAATGAGCCATGAGGACTTCGACAGAGAAAGCCAATGAAAGTCGAACAAGTGGTCACAAAGAAAGCGCGGTAACTCAGCTCCGTTCTCAAGCACTGCCCGGGGAAGGGCGAAAGTAACACTCTCGAGGCATGAGGGTTATGTTACCTTGGACGCCGAAGGCGATATTTTGAGGCCTCGAATCTCAAAAACGATGTTCCTAAACCCATTGAGAATGAGGAGTGGAGGCCTGTAGATTTCCATGATGAGTGTTGTTGCCGTATAAGAGAAATCTTTGGGATAGGCGCTTGCCAGGCGAACTGTGTGCAAACTTGAAAGGCATTGGGCAATAATCTTGTGTATTGGGGTTGCCTGAGGCCGGATGTCGGTTTTGAAATGCTCCAGTGTAAAGTCGACTCGATGATGGAGGTGAACGAGAGTCCACGGCGGGTGGACGTGGGAATATCGGAGCCGGACTTTATGAGCAGAAGTCCCGGGATTTGAGCCTTATGGAGGCTGTCGTGGCGCCAGAGAGGTCCATAGAATGTCACTTGAAAGCAGCCTTCGCGAAACGAGGAAGTCAGAATGAGATGGGAGGCGAGCTTGGCGTCGCACAGACGGCGATACTCATGAGAGACACCGCGAAGTGAAAGTAGAAGAGTACGGGAGCTCAACGAGATTAGATTCTTGGCGATGATGGGGTAGAATATGGGATCGAAGGGGGAAGCCATTTTGAACTATGTTGAGAATGACAGAGAGGTGAACGAGATTGGTGAGTCTGGGAGTGAGAAGGAGAGACAAAGGGAGAGACAACGAACGGCTAGAGTAAGAGAAAGGCAAAGACAAAGGAGATGAGGAAGTGGGATTGTGGGATAAAGGCTAGTGAGTGTGCCAATTTGCCAGCGTAGGAGGGGACGTGGGGCACCAGGGATTCCCAGGGATTTGCCTCAATTGCTTCTTTGCTACTGCACCGTTGCTACAAATAGATCCGCCACAAACACGTCCATGGTCACCCACTCGCCTGATCGCCACTCGCGCCACTCGCGCCACGCGCGCCACTCTGAAACCCACCGCCGGCCACGTGAAACTTTAAAGTATTACGTAAATTGCCGACCTCGTTCCTGCCACTAGGTTGGTCACCTCTCAAGAAAGCTCCCCGGGTGTTGTTGTCAGTAGTATGCCTGCCAGACGTTGTACGCCGTCTCGCTTCATTATCTCATCTTGCATCCTGTTAGGTGATAACTATTGGCTTACATCTATCGCACTTGCCGACTACGCATGTCCCAAAGAGGCCTCGTCGTCGGCCTTCGCTTGGGCTTCTGGCCAAGTGCGCGAGGAGTGCCAAGACTTGCCCTTCGCTCGCTGGCCGGAGGAGCAGGTGAGTACCTCCATCTCGTCGTCTGCCTAATCAGTTAGGATCGCCCCGCTGCCCAAACAAATGGCCAGGGAGAGGGCGAATAGGTGATATTGTGCGTTGGGACATCCGCTACAACTCAACCTCCTCTCGCACGCCTGCTAAGGATGTGGACCTCAAGTTGAGCTCTGGCGATGCCAGTCCGTCCCCGTTGGCGCGGTTGAAATCGGCTTTTGCCCTCGACAAGACCGAGAAGGCCGAGGATGACAAAGCGGAGTCGTCTGTCGGCAAGCTCGTCGAGCTCGCTGTCCCAGAACGCAAGCGGCTCACCTCGGCTATTGGTCTGCTGATCGTCTCGTCCTCGGTGTCGATGCTTGTGCCGTTGACCATTGGCAAGCTCATTGACTTCTTCTCGTCCGACGCTGTAAGCCATTCTTTTGTCACTCTCTGACCCTAGTCAACGTTCTTTGGCATGTCATTTCCGGTAGCGGCAACGGTGTTAGCTGTGGCATTCTGCGTTGGCGCTGCAGCTAATGCCGGGCGTGTCTACCTCATGCGGACTGCGGGCCAGCGCATCATTGCGCGTATCCGTAGCCAAGCGTATCTCTCCACATTGCGGCAAGAGCCTGAGTTTGCTGACCGCTCCGCTGGCGACATTGTCTCGCGACTGAACGCGGACGCCAACATCCTCGGTGACTCCGTCACGTCCAACTTGTCAGACGGCTTGCGCGCCATCATCTCCGCAACCGTCGGCGTGTGTGCCATGTTCTGGATCTCGAGCAAGCTCACTCTCGTGATGCTTTGCGTCGTACCCCCTATATCATTGGGCGCGGTATTTTACGGCCGATACCTCCGCAAGCTGTCCAACCTCACCCAGGAGGGCCTTGGCGAGATGTCCAAGACAGCAGAGGAGAAGCTCAACGCGTTCAAGACCGTGACTGCCTACAATGCGCAGGGGATCGAATCCAAAGCTTTTACCGCGAACGTGAAGCATGTGATGAGTCTGGCCTACAAGGAAGCTGCGGCGTCGGCCGTGTTCTTCGGCATGACTGGCTTAACTGGGAACTTGGCAATGCTCTGCCTTCTCACCTACGGTGGTCACCTCGTGTCCTCGGGTGCAATCACTGTCGGCGACCTGACCTCGCTCTTGATTTACAGCGGCTACGTCGGTTCCTCTGTGTCTGGCTTGACAAGCTTCTTCAGTGGTATCATGAAGGGTGCGTTCTTATTCCGGCGTCACTTGCGAGAAGCTGACATCAGGTGTCGGTGCCGGACAACGAGTCTTCTACCTTTTGGGCCGTCAATCCGAAATTCCCCTGGACGTGGGCCAAACTTTGAGCCAGAATCGCGAGGGCCCCATTGTCTTCGACGACGTGCGGTTTACCTACCCTTCGCGCAAAGAGGTTGAGGTTCTCAAAGGTGTGAACCTCACAATTCAGCCGGGTACCAGTGTGGCCCTCGTCGGAACCTCAGGGAGTGGCAAGTCGTCAATTCTTGCTCTCATCGACAGATTCTACGATCCGACTCGCGGCATCATCACCTTCGACGGCACCGACATCAGGTCGTTTACGCCCGAGTCGTGGCGCGACCGAATTGGTGTCGTCTTCCAGGATCCTATACTCTTCGAAGGCACGGTGCATGACAACATCGCCTACGGAACACCCTCCGTCACCCGTGAGGAGGTAGAGGAGGCTGCGCGCGCCGCCAATTGTGACTTCATCTGGGACCTCCCACAAGGCTTTGACACGCCCAGTGAGTGCTAAGTGTTCTTTGCTGACCCCGCAGTCGGCAAGTCGAGCCTCTCTGGTGGGCAGCGGCAGCGTATCAGCATCGCGCGCGCGCTTGTACGCCGCCCCTCAATACTCCTCCTTGATGAGGCGACATCTGCTCTAGACTCCAAGTCAGAGGACGCCGTCAACCACGCAATTGACCGGATTATTCACTCACAGCACATCACAGTTGTGCTGGCTGCACACCGACTGAGCAGCATTGCGCGGGCTGAACGTGTTGTCGTGCTGGAGAACGGTGTCATCACCGAGCAGGGACGGTATGACGTCCTCAGTCGGACAGAGGGCAGCCGGTTCCGTAAGCTCATGGCAGCCCAGCTGCTCTTGGAGCAGTCAGGAAATAATCAGCAGGATCTCTTGCAATAGAAACATATTCTGTAATGATAGCATACGCATACAATACAAGCACAACTTGCAAGGGCATGTTGCCTCCGTAACGTCTGGTTCCGTCGCATGTCGCCGTACACACAGTAGAGCTAAGCAGCCATCGTCGAGGGAATATCGTCGAGGGATTGATTACAAGCCCTTGACCTTGTAGGGTCCGTGGATCGGTACCCGAGACGGAGGTAGTTCAGTAATCGGGACCCGGTTACTGCGACCAAACCCAAACAACCGCGACACCAGAGGGCGAGTTGTGCAACCGCCTGTCCTTGAGCCATCCGTCCAACTGGCCTTTCAATCCTCGGGACAGGGGCAAGACATCCGTCAGTTGATGGAAGGTCGAAATTCCGTATTTGTGCGATACTTTGCAAACAGACGTTGAAGTCTAGGAGATCTGAGTGGTCAAGGAGGAAGAGGTTGAGTGGTACTCGCTCATAACGATTCGGTACGACCGAGACACGACATATAAAATACATGCTGCCTGTGATGCTTGTGTTAGCTCAAAGTACGAATTTTGCTACTGTTGGATCCCCGTACGAACAAGATGATGACTCATAGAAAAAGGCCATTAATAGATACAAAGACAAGTCGACCACTATGGCTACAACTTTTGGATGTTAGAATGCCGCGACTGTTGCTAGGTTGGTCGTTACGAACTCCGATGGCTGCTGCTCTCTCTAAGCATGGAAAGCCACGACATACCGTCCTCGCCGACAACCAGTGACGGCGGTCCAGTTCTTCCCTCCGCATCCTCCTTTGACTCCTTTTCCTCCTCCTGGCGCTCCTGGCGCTCCAAATCGACAACTCCCGACCCTTCATGTATCTTCGCCAACAGCTCAGGCAGGCGGTACGGCTTGAGCACAACATCGTCCATTCCCGCCTCGAAGGCCGACTCGATCTGACCCGCGCGCGCATTCCCCGTCAGCGCTATCACGCGCTGGCGTGGGAGAGTGCCCGCTACCTCAGACTCGCGAATTTGGCGCACAGCGGTAAACCCGTCCATGACCGGCATCTCCAGGTCCATCAGTACCACGTCGAATCCGCGGGGTGGGTAGCCTTTGTCGACGCCATGGGGCTGCGCAGCGCTCCTGTTCGCCTCCAAGATCGCAAGCAGCGCCTCTTCTCCGTTGTTTGCCGTGTCGCACCGTACCCCCGCCTTGGTCAGCTGACGGTAGAGCACTCTCTGATTGATAAGGTTATCCTCGACAATCAGGATGTGCGGCTGTTCGGGGGTCGGCGCAGGCGGCGGCACAAGCGCAGGGCTTGGAACTGAAGGTGGGCTCGGTGAAGCACCTGCTGATGACACCGACGCCGGCAACGCTCTCTCTGCATTGAGTTTGCTCTGCGAAACCGACTCTAGATGGGCGTCCAGCGCGGCCGCCGGCGACTGTTTGGGTGACGACAAAAAGTTCAATCCAGACGCTCGCGCCTTGATGTAGAAGTGGAATGTAGTGCCCTTGCCCAACTCTGATTGTATCTCGATGTTTCCCCCAAGTAGCTGCGTGAGTTCTGATGTCAGCGTGGATCAGAAGAGCTATGAAGTACTTTTGCAGATGTAAAGGCCCAGGCCCGTACCGCCAAACTTGGTATGGATCATTTTGTTGCCCTCTTCCAGTTAGCCAAGCCTTCATTTCGAGACTCACGGTGGAAACGGCGGAAGAGTAGGTCCCTCTCGCTCTGCGACAGTCCCGGTCCAGTGTCGGCGACGCTCACGTAAATGTATACCGGTGTGTCCTCGACGGGCGGCGTTGAGGTTTGCGCCGCACTGTCAGGGGAGTCTCCAGATGGTGACCCCGGCCGTTTGCAAGTTCCTGGCTCTGGCCGCTCTAGTGATACACTGTACGTCACAGTAAGGCGTCGTTCCGGGTTGGGTCCTGCCGCAGTGAATCGAATGCCATTGGAAACGAGATTGGTGACGACCTGGCCTAGGCGCACGGGGTCTGTCTTGACTCCATTCAAGTGAAGGCGATCAAATGATGAACTAAAGTGCAGCTGTAGGTCGACCTTCTTCATCTTCGCCTCGGGAATGAATACCGAGAGACAAGTCGTAGCCTCCTTCTTGATATCTACGTCGATGTCGTGCACCGTCAGCAAGTCGAGCTGGATACGCGTGAGGGAGAGCACATCGCCTGCGATCCGTTCTTGGACCAGACCACATTGGTAGATGCCTAGTACGTTAACTCCGCTGACGCAAATGACTTACTGTCCAGAGCCTCGACATCCTCCTCGAGGTCACTGAGTAGCGAGTCGTTCGCCTTGAAGCCAGTGGCACTCGAGTGCTCAAGCTGCTCCTTGAGATGTACGATGTTTTCCCTGACGAGTGACGAGCACTGGAGGATTGCTGAGACAGGCGTGCGGATCTCGTGGGAGATGAGGTCGACCAGGAGCTCCTGCTGGCGGCGGCTCTCTTCGGCTTCAACGCGTCGTCTTTCGGCCTCGCGAAGCTTCTCTTCCTGGTACGAGATATCGGTGACACACCCCAGAACGCCTGACAACGACGGATGGACGCGGTCGAGACGAATGAACACGCCGTTCATCGTCTTACCCGTCTTCCATTTCCACTTGATGATTGTCTTGGTCTTGCTTGTCGTCCCCGCAAGAATCTGATCCCACACTGGCTCGACCCGAGCCCACGTTTCCTCGTCGCAGTTGTTGATCCAGAGGTCACTCCACAGCCGATGGTCCCCGTCCTCTCCAATACCCGCGGGCTCGCGGAATGCCTGGTTTGTATATGTGACGACACCCTGCGAGTCTGTGCGCACGATCCCCGAAGGACAGTGGTCTGACAGCGCGGCAATCTCCATTTCGCGAACAGCGAAGAGCCGCTCAAGTTCGGCGCGCTTCTTGCCCATCTGCATGTGGAGGTGGACGCGAAGGAGCAGCTCCTTTGGTTTGAATGGCTTGGTGAGGAAGTCGTCGGCTCCGGCTATGAGCGCTTCCATACGTGTCTCGTCGTCCGTCACCGCCGAAAGCAGCAAGATCGGGATAAACTTGGACGTCTCCCGCGCACGCATTGTGCGCAACATTTGCATGCCCGACATGCCGACGCCCATGAGCATATCGCAGAGGATGAGGTCGGGCGAGGACTTTGCGAGCTCGTCCAAGGCGTCTTGGCCATTCGACGCGGTGACCACTGTGCAGAATGGTTCGAACAGCGTACGGATGTAGCCGCGGATATCGACGTTGTCCTCGACCAGGAGAAGCACGTCCGCTGGTTTGAACATGAGCCCCTCCAGCCCCTGCGCCGCGCTCACAGCGTCACAGTCGCTGCCGCTCGAGTCGCCTCCCCAGTCCTCACCCCAGGACCGTACTTCGTTCACAATCTCCCTGCCGTACTTGCCAAACGTCGCCCACCAAGCAGATTCGGTCTCGGACGGAACACGCTGCGACAACGGCAGTCGCGCAGTAAATATTGACCCTCCCGTCGCAGTGTCCTGGTTGTCGGCAATTAACAGGTGCCCATGGTGCAAGTTGAGAATTTCTCGCGCGAGCGCCAACCCTATCCCGGTTCCCTCCGTGCCGCGATTCTTGGCGGTCTCAGAGCGGTGGAACCAGTCGGTGACGAGGTGATGCTCTGAAGCTGGGAGTCCAAATCCAGTGTCGATGACGGACACGTTGGCAAACTTGTCGTCATATGTCACAGACACCTTCACGCTACCTTGTTCGGTGAACTTGAGCGCGTTCACCAGGAGATTGGACAGAACCATTTCAAACAGCGTTGTGTCGAACGGGACAAGCTTGGGTGGCTTGTCGACCTGGACAACGAACTCGAGCTTGAGGCGTTCGACCGCTGGACGGAAGACGTCCGCCAGATCCGACACAAACGCACTGAGGTCTGTTGGTACTAGCCGGGCTGAAGCCTGGCCAGCCTCCATTCGCGAAAACTCTAAGAGGGAAGTCACGAGTTGTTGTAGACGCCGGACATTACGCTGCGCAAGGTTTAGGCTACTCTTCTGTGCCGGCGTGAGGTCACCGAGTCGCAAGTCATCTAGGGGCGCTGCAATAAGAGTGAGTGGTGTGCGGAACTCGTGCGCGGCGCCGTGGAACCAGGCCCTCTTGGCGCTCTCCAGCTGCTCGCGCTCAGCGCGACGGGCAAGCTCCAACTCGTGCGCCTCGGCGGAGACCAATGCCAACGCCAAATGGCCACGCAGTGTCTGTAGCCAGTTCTCGTAATTATGATCGAGTGGCCGGTAGAGGTTGATACCGACGATCATAACTCCGGGCGCTGTGATCGCTGCCTGCTCGCGCACGAGTGGTATCACTATCGCCATCTCGGGAAGCTGATCCCACTGGCGTACGGGAAACCCCTCAATGATTTTGGAGCAGTCGTTGACTACGATACACTCGTTGGTTGCAAGCGCCTGCTCGATTGGCCAAGGACAAGACTGGGACTGACGTCCAACCTTGCCAGCACTGTCAACTGTGTTGAAAGGTAGAGTAGTAGTTACCGCCAGTGGGGCAGCGCTGTGCCCATCCGGCACCCCCACCGTCGACCGCAGTGTGAGCTCGACCGTGCGACCTGTCGCTGGGGGTTTCTCCGTCTGGCGACAGCGATAAAGCATAACGAAAGGAAGATCCGCTGGGTTACGCTCGAAAGCGGTAACGACTGAAGTGAGAATGCCCTGCGCAGTCTTCTCCCGCGACAACATGTCAGCCATGACGCGCACTGTCTCAGCCCGCCGCTCCTGCAGCGTAGTTTCAGTCGTGTCAAGTGACGGGTTGTATACCCCCAGAACGTTCTTGTTCGCATCGAGGATGGGGATCAGCGAGAACGAATGGTAGCGCTCGACAAAGTGACCTGCAGAGTTGCGTTGGTGCAGAACAAGATCATTATCGCGGTTTATGGGTTCGCCGGCGAATGTGCGGTCAAACAGCGGCTTGAGGTTGGGCCATAGTGAACCCCAGACGTCGACAATGGAGCGGCCAAATGATCGCGGGTGATCAACGATGGTTGAATACCTCTGGTTGCTGATGTCAGTGAAGAATGTCCGGATCAGCTCACTAGACCATTATCATCTCTGGACCAATGTAGACGCAGTCCTGCGTAAACGAGGAAAAGGCCGTCTCGACCATGGTGCGTATTTCTGACGCCCAGCCTGATCGAGGCCCGATTGAGGTGCTTGCCCAGTCGATCTCGTCGACGAGGAGGTGACATTGCTTGGCGACCTGGATGGTACGCTCCCCCTCACAGGATAATGCCCGTGAAGGTTGCCCGGACGGCCTCATGGTCGAGTATGAATTTTGTGGACGGAAGTTGTTGGAGAGAGGAGTTGGACCGGTCAGAGCAAGTGGGGGAGCACGAGGATCGGGGATGCTCTCCGCTGGAGGATCCAACTCGACTGGACCACTTGCCACCAATATGACAATGCAGTGTGGCCGCTCAGGACGTACTGGCTGCCGCGAGATTGTCAGTCTCAGCCGCCTTCGTGGCTCGCCAAAGTCCACAATTTGCGCCAGCGGCGGTTGAGTATCGAGGCTCCGTTGGTCTACAACCCCCTCTGCCCATTCTTGGAACGCAGCTAGTGTGTGCCGATCCATGAGGTTGACAATATCCATCCCCTCCGTCGCCTCGTAGTATGCTTCGTTGGCCCATACGACCTCCGGCACGTACGCCAGGGGCGCAGACACGGGCCCGACACGGCCATACGGGTCAAACTCAGTGGCGGGTGAGGACCTCCGTCGCAACATAGGGCCATCGTCATCGCGTGTGCTTCCCACAGCGTCCAAACCGCCAGATTCGCGTCTAATTGTTGAGACGCCCTGGCTGGTATTTGCCTCCCATGAAGTACCCAGAGATCCAAGATCCCTTCCCGATCCCGATGCTGAGGGTTGTGTGGGGAGCGGCGGCAAGCTCAATTTGGCATCCTGAGCCCGTCGCTGTCGCTGGTACTCGTCATGAATGGCCTTCGCAGGCGCGCGCACCTGCAACGCGAACGCGGGGAATGGGTATGTCTGTGCGTTAAGTTAGCTCAGTCTCGCATTGGGTGGCGGCGGTGTGTACCTGGAAGAAAGCCGTTGGGACCTGGGACAGATCGGCCGTGGTTGCACTTGCAGGGGGGCCGCGATTCGTTTCGAGTCCCATTCTTGGTGGGTGGCGCGAAGAAGCTGTCACTGGCGTTGTTGACAGTGATGCACGGTGATGGGATTGAACTAGCTAGCTATGCGTATTTGCGAAGCAATTCATGTGAACGATGTCAACGGACAATTCTGTAAACGCTGGGGTCTGACAAAGAATACACGGGAGGGCTGAATGGGAACAGTTAGGTATGGGCAGAGGTGTACCGTGGTTTCACATCGGGCGGCGGCAACGTCTGCAATGGCCGCAACTATGACGACACGACAACGGGATCGGTGCATTTGCGGCACAACTAGCGCGGATTGTTTGCGTGGCTGCGGAATGGTGAAGTGTCAGTCAGCAACTGGGAGTTGGGCAACCAAAGTCCAGACTCCACTGCCACTCAGCCGAGGTTAAACAGGTGTTGTTCTCCACTGCATGATCCATGCCACTTGCTCCAGCTTTGTTGACGACTTGAGCACCTCTCCATCCTTCAACTGCTGCTCGGTCTACATGTAGTTCGGAGTCGCGCTGCATCACGTTGCATTGTGACCTCGTCGTCCATATAGTGGTGACACCATAACGACCAGATCTGGGACGTTCCAGCTAATCTCATGCGAAGGCAGAGCCCAGGATTAACCGATCAAACATGCGTCGAATCGACCCACGCGACCCACCCGCTTATTTGCCTCCGCTCGTAGGCCATCTCCGACACCGCGACGCCTACATATCCAGAATTCGGTATCGCGATGGTGCAGAGCAACTCTCTTAAGCACTAACATGACTCGACGACCGCTACCGCCGTGTCGGCCCGGCTTCACTGACCACGTCTTCAAGACGGCGCACGGAGTCCAGCTTCCGCTCCGCGTCTGGCCAGCCTCCAAAAAAGCCAGCAAGAGTCGAGACGGCGGGACTCCTTGGCTGTTGTGGATTCATGGGGGTGAGTCGCGCAGCGATCCCGCGGCAGAATTGCGGAGAGTGAGGAGAAACCAAGCAATCGGGGTGCTTAACAAAGAGGAGTGTTGCTTGCCAAGCGTCAAGCTTCACAACGGGACTGACGATGTTAGTGAGAGCTATCGGACAATCATACATCGCCTGGCCCGTCCCAATTTGAGCTGACACCATGCAGGCAGCTACACTGCCGGCAAGTGGTCGGCGCCCACTGCATGGGTCACTCGCGCGTTCGGCGATCACGGGTACGCGATCGCGTCGGTTGGTTACCGTCAGCAACCGCAGGTATCCATGCAAGATATGGTGGACGACTGTGTAGACGCGGCGGCGTGGTGCCGCAAGCACCTCCCTGCGCTTCTCGGTGTTGACCCAGACGCGTGGGTAGTCGGCGGCTCCTCAGGTGGGGGTAGTCTCGCCTGCCTTGTGGCACAGCTGGCAGAACAGTCTCCTCGTGTCCTTGTCAACGTGTACGGCGCGCCCAACGCCGCGGACGACTACTTCCACAATCCCAACCGAAGGCCTCGGGTCGAGCCGTATTACGTCGCCGACGAGGAGGAGCTTGCCGAGGCGCTTGCTGACCGAGACCCGCACAACGCTGTCACGCAGTCGCCGTGGGCACACGAGATCCCCCCTGCAATCCCGCTCGACGAGTGTCGGGCCATGCTCGGCATGCCCGACTTTGTGCCAAAACGAGAGCACTTTGCGCGGCACGACTTGTGGACATATATGTACAAGTACAGGCTGCTGTGGCCGAGCGTATACCGGAAGGACACGCTGCCAAGCGAGCGTGCCTACTGGTCCCGCGTCACTAGCCTGTCCCCTTACCACATGCTGGACGGCCGAAAAACCCATCCCCCCACATTCATAATGCACGGCACGGCGGACAAGGATGTGCGAATACAGCAGGCTTGGGAGTTCGGCGACAAGCTCAGACGAATGGGTACGCCCGTTGGTGAGGCGTTTCCAGAAGGAAAGGGGCATATGTTCGATTTCGAGCTTGAGGTGAGCTGGCAGGTGAGAGGTTGGCTGACCTCAGACGCCGGCAGATCCGGGGTGGTACGAGAACATTGAAACGTGTCTCGAATTTGTCGACGGGCATATCGATTGGCAGTTGGGAAGACTCCCAAGTAGAAGCGCGTTCTCGGCGTTGTAGTTCTGTCGTTGAGTCAGGTTGCCTGGAGTTGCCCAGGTGAGATCTGCTTTAGGGTCGGGCTGCACTGCGAAAGCCGCTTTCTATGGTGCCGGATTTCGAACGATTCTGTATCTGATTAGTCTCGAGTTATCCTTCAGGACAGACTGTTGTGTCTCGGACGAGTTGTGTCTCGGACAGCAACAACATTGTTCATGCCCAACATATTAGCCATTACACAGTCCGATTCTACGATCCGCCCATAAGCTTGCGCTTAAACTTCGAAAACTTGCCCTCCTTCTGTGGGGGAATCACAAGTTTACTGCTGCTGTCCGTTGTGCGCGATCCCCCTGCTGCACTAGACGGCGTCGGTGGAGACTCGGGCAGGTTCTCGTATCCTGGAACCCGATGTTGCCTGCACTGGTCTTCGATGTCCTTGCGAAACTCTGGAAACTAGGGTGAGCCAGCAAAGTGCAGGGACGACCAACCTCGTCTTTCAGGCTGTCCAGTTCTGGAGCCAGTTCCGCCTTTCGCTCCTCGCTTGTCATCTGGTCGGCGAAGAAGGCGTTGATGGCATTCCGCGCAGTTCTTTGTGTCAGAATGCGATCCGCAGATCCCCAAGAGGCCCCAAAGGTTATCACATACCGCCTTGCGTCGGTCGTGGACTTGCCATTCATCGTCAATTGAGCACTCTCTCGCCGGTACTTTCTGAGTTCGTTGGCGAGTGCGTCGATGCTTTTCGGAGTCATCTTGGTTTAGATCAAGTTGGATGATGGGGGCTGCAATGACAAGCGAGCTGGATATGTTACACCGTCGAGAGAAATACCATAGTGCATGGGAAGCTGCTGGACACTTCCACAACAATCCCCGATATGACGTCATCTGTGTTTGACTATCTGATACACTTGATGTTTGTTGTTTTGCCCCCTTCATGGAGCTTCAAACCGGGCTCCGCGACGTGTCACAGACTCACATGAGCAACGCTTTAACATACTCCGCTAAAGGAGCACCTCAGCACATTCGGAAGTCCCTCTCGTGTGTAGCCTCATGTATGTATGCGCTGTTAGATAGCACCTCTGACAATGTGAGGGGAGCTTCTTGCCCCCTCCTTCTTGGCTTTGAGCACCGGGAATAGGGATGAGGAGTCATGATGTGTAGAGCAACACAATGCAGTCGAGAGTCCCTCCCGTGTGTTTCCTCATGTATGTAGGCGCTGTTAGTTAGCACCTTAGGCAATATGAGACGAGCTTCTCGCTCGCCTTCTTGGCTTAGGGTAAGGATGAAGGGTCATGGTATGTCGCTGGTTGAGGATCCATGCCAGAGATGCTGTCCACCAGCACATGCATACAGTACATGAGGAAGAGGCAACACCCGATAGAGACTCCCAGCTGTGTTGTGGTCCTCCTTTTGCAGAGTACCCTAAGTGAGGTGCTGTCGATGTGCGTCTGGCTACCCAGGCCGTAGGTCTGATACTCCCGGGAAGTGCCTCTCAAAGATGTTCGTGGCTGAACTGATGCGGTTCTCCTTATCCCTGTCTTGCTCCATTCCAAAGCTATGCTTTATGGCACTGTGCACCAAATGTCTATCCCAGAATGCTTCTTGAACTGCCTCACTTGTTTCACAGCAGACTCGGACGGTCATCGAGACCCAAGCGGCTGGAGCAAGCGTCCAGTCAGAGACAACAATAATATTCATCTTACACTCTAGACTGACTCAAGCTTGTACGCTGTCATTGCTTGTCGAGGAGGTACAACGCTCACCAAACTCGCGCTGACGTACCTTCTCCCGTACCCAGTAAAGACGGCTTTGCAGCGCCGTCCAACGCCTTATATCAGGCACTCCCTTTCTGGCACCCCATTACTGTCATCCCTTTCCAGGCGCCTTGGGGAATGGCAGGGTGCACCTTGTTAACGCTGGGCTGTGGCCTCACTTTGGCTCGACACAAGCTGGCCTCGACGGTACTCTAACCGGTGAACGTACTCAGCCCACGACCGCCAGTAGCCCGATCAGCGCCAAGCAAGCGGTCAGGTCTGGGGTCTGGAAGCTCATTAGTCCGGTGCGGCTCTCACGCAATCAATGAAGCCAAACACTCATGTTGCTCCTCAAATCAACGGCGATGATGTCCCCTGTTCTAGAAATGGGATCCGGAGCCGACAGTCTGACCCGCTTCTTTGTCTCAAGCGCTCTCATGTTCCTCTCGGCTCTATGAGCGCGGAGCGGGGTGCCAGGCGGTGGAACAACATGCCCGCAAGACACTCCGTCGAGCAGGGCCCCGAAAATGAGTGGGGCTGGCAATTAAGAGCGCCGGTAACAGAGGCCCTAGTTCGGGGATCGGGATCGGGGCAAGTTCGGCGCCGAGGCGTCGCCTGGACCAGTGCCCTCAAAGGTACGGTCCAGGCGCATCGCGCGTCCTGGCTTTCCGGCCACCTGATACTGCCAGGATGGGGGACACGTGATGAGTTGACCTTCATGCATGGATTGTTGGCAGTCCGTATCGCAGGACCCCCAATTTACCTTGCCAAGTGTTTGTTGTGTACTGCACATTTGGTCCGACGCCGAATTGTGGTCAAAACAAACCAATAGGCTGTTGAGCCAAAACGGGGTGCTCCGAAAAACAACCGAGCCGCACCAAATGAGTCTTGGCGTGCCCGCCGGGGCTCTGCGGTCTCACATCTGGGGTGTCGGTGTAGATGGTCTTAGAGGAGGCCTGGAACGCTGCATGGATCAGAGTGCGATTGGGGTGTGCTTGGCGGACGGGAGCCGCTGGCGCCGAAGATGGCCCAGGCGTTGGAGCAAGTGCAGCCTCACTTAGGCTATCAACAGCCTTTGCGGAGACATATTCGGCGGCCTGCGATGCCATGCCCGGCGAACGGAGGTCGCGAACTGGGCGTAAACCACGTCCACTCTCTGCCTCGCCATCCCCTCGCCTGTCACCGTCACAGGTCGCGCTCCGGCCACTGGGGATGGTGCTGATGGGCGGTTGCCGGTAACGCAAAGCCATGGTCTGCGTCGGGCACTCCACCGACAATCCTCTGTGTACCTTGTTGCCTGCGATAGATGGGCGATCCGCGATCCGCAGCTCCGTCAAGATCGGCGAGCATTGATCGCGTTCCAAAGTACAACCCTTGATCGCTCATGGCGGTTTTTACGGAGCGACCGACGATCAGAAGCTGTGAATCGATGTGAGAAGGCACAGATCGACATGACAGAGGTACACATACCTCGATAACAGTGCAGAACGCTTTGGCCCATTGCAATATTGCAATTCGAGCTGTATTAGGATCATTACCGACTCACCAAATCACGAGGACATGGGCCATGAGCCATCGGCACTGTCGCAACGGCTCTTCTGGTAGTCTAAACAAACACTCCAAAGATTGTTGGGGCCAAACAACATCCCGCCCAGCACGGTGGTCCCTTGACCCCTTGTTGCCCCTGCTGCAACATATTATTCTGCAATCTCCATATCCACAACGACTGTAAGTCCACAATGTATGTACAGTAGTAACGTTTCCGCGGGGCAGTCAGCCGTTGCTCGTCGGTTGGACTGCCCAGCCGCCGGCTCCTAGCGGGGTGCGGCTGTCTCGCCTCGTTATTGCGGACCGAGGTGGGGATGAAGGAACGGCGTTTCACTGCCGGGGGGTTGCACTCGGTGGGGGAACCGATACATCCATTCTGATGGACATGCATGTTGATGTGCAGGAGTGCCAGTTTGGATCCGAGCAGGGTACGCACATGGGCAATGTGCGCACATGAATTGCTAAAGGTGACGGCGACAATTGGCTGGTCGATGAATGCGCACCTGCCCTTCACACACGCACACTTGGGAGGCAACTGCGTCGAAGTTGTGCAACGGGCGGCGGTGATCAAGAGGAAGCAGATGTCGCTCGCATGTTCATGCAGGACAAATCCATACGCAGTCGTCGACGCGTCCACACGCCAAGGTGTGTGTGAGCAAGCCAAGAAGGTGAGCAAGCCAAGAAGGTGAGCAAGCCCAAGAACGTTACTGACATGTGTTACCGAACGCGGCAAGACGGGAGGTGGTGCACGTAACTGCGCTTGAGCACAGAGTTTAAATCACGACGCGCTCAATATGTCCATAAACAACCAGACCATGTATGCCAAGTTCCCCCCACCAGGCCTGATGCGCTTCGCGGTTCTTGGCAGGTAGAGAGAAATACAACAAACATCCGCCTTTCGTCGCTAGCAATTGGCACGCGCGAGGCGTGGTATGCTGTAAAGTTTGCAACGGTGGTTCGAACGGTGCATTGCTATCGCACAGCATGCACTGCACTCGTCATCGCCTGACGCGTGCTTTTTCTTCTTCCGCGGACGGCTTGCGCCACCACCAGAGCCCTCTCTTGAGGAGGGCACAATTTGGTGGTTGGTTGGATGGTTCGGATCGTCGGGAGATTTGGGGGCTTTGGTGCATTGGACGCTCGGAAGTGAATTGCCCACGCGACTTTCGCCCCTCCCTCATGCCCGCACAGCTCCTCGCCCTCTGTGGGGGCTGTTCAATCGTATTGTTACGGACAGTCTGTGACATGGACAGTGATGATGTGGATGGCGTTCATGCCAAGACGGCTAAGAGAAAGGAGTACGGAAAGGGGGTTGTTGATACAAAGCGACTGTGATTCGGGAGCAGGCTTCTGTCAAACTTCTGCCCATCCTACTGCACTGTCCATACTGTGCGATCCGTTGATCCAAACAAGAGATGGGTGTAGAAAAGGGGTGCGTCGACGGGCGGGATGGATTGATCGGGGGTGAGACTGAGTGCCATGTTAACCTGCAAACCTGTACCGTTCTGTGCACATTCTTCCATGCAAATAGCGAAAGAGGGTGTAGGGGGAGTACAGGCCGTACAGGAGCGAGGAGGGCCTGGAACAAGTGGCCGCATATGGTGTCATTCATCATTTCACCTGTACGATATAACGGGGTGGATGGTAATGGCATAGTAGTTGGGGTGGTTGGGATTATCGAGGAGGACGGAGAGGGGGGGATGTGCCTGGACTGCCTGGGCTGCATTGGCTGAGTCCCTTCTCCCAAATGTGCCTCTTGGCACTCAGGAAACAATGTCAGGGACATGAACATTAGACGTTGTGATGAGGCTGCAAGTCAGCATAACGTCAGAGGGAAAAAGGTAAATTCAGGGTTATGACCCAAAGGAAAGAAAGGAGAACACGCGTCCTCATTGAATTCCGCCTCTTAATTTCCCTGAACAGTCCTGAGACTAAACTAGATGCCTAAACTTGTAAAGGACCCTGAACCAAGGCGACCAGTCCAGTCAACCACCCGACACACCTTTGTGTACACACACAACTGCCCGTCTTCTGTCCCTTGCCTCCCTTCCGCCTTCCCCTCGTCCCCCGTGCCCTTCCCCCACCCACCCACCCTTCCTCACCCACGCATCACCCTCGTTTCGTTTCCTTGGTCTTGGGTGTTCCTTCCTTCCCTGCTAATGATCTCTTGGCTAACGCGCACGTACCCATCGAAACCCTTCCCTCCCCCCTCACCTCCCCCTCACCTCCCCCTCAACCCCCCCCCCGCCCCTTCAACCCACCCCCCTTCAACACCCCCTTCTACTCCGTTCTTATAAACCTACTCGTCCCACCTCCCCATCTCTCTTCTCTTCATCCTTCAACAAGTCATTCTCTTCGTCTCTCTACCTCGATAACCCCATCTTCTTTTGTCCTTTCCTTGACATTAGAACTCTCTGGCTGGCCCAGAACTCCCCCCCACGTCAACGACACGCAAACACAACACCCATCACGTTCACTCAACACTCTCTCTACGTTTTCCGCCAAAACAACTAGAAACCAATTCAACATGAAGCTTTCAACCACTTTCGCCGTCTTCGCCGCCGTCTTCACCCTGGCTTCGGCTGCCCCCACCCCCGTCGCCAACCCCGACGCCGTCCCCCACCGTGGTGACGGCGGCTGGAGGGGGAAGGACGGCAAGGGCCACTGGCGCGGCGGCCACGGCCACAAGTACGGCGGCAACCGCAAGCAGGGCCACCAGCACTCTCAGCCCGCTCCCGACGCCCCCTCTACAGAGGACGACTGGGACGAGTACGAGCCCTGCGTCTCCGGCGCCGCTGTCCCTGCTGCTCCTGGTAGCAACAACAACGGCACTCAGCCCGAGGCCGCGCCCTCCCCGGTCCCCTCGCCTGGCCCTTCCGACCACGCCGAGACCAAGCCGGAGGAGCCCAAGCCTGAGGAGAACAAGCCCGAGGACCACAAGCCTGAGGAGCCCAAGCCTGAGGAGCCCAAGCCGGAGGAGCACAAGCCTGAGGAGCCCAAGCCCGAGGAGCCCAAGCCCGAGGTCGGTGGCAGCTACAGTCAGCACGGCCAGGTCACCACCTACTCGGTCATGAACCCCGCCGAGAACCACGGTATGACAGGCAAGGTTGCCTGCCATGAGCTTGACCCCGGAAGAGATGGATGGAACGACAACATGTACATTGCTGCCGTTCCTGTCGGCTCCTTCAACATGGGCATGTGCGGCAAGGAGGTCCGCATCAAGGGCCCCGCCGGCGAGTGCACCGTTCGTGTCGTCGACTCGTGTGCCGGCGACGGCTGCAAGGAGTTCGACGTCACTCCGGCCGCCATGCGCGCCCTCGTTGGATACGCGGACGGTGTCCACCCCATTCAGTACGACTGGATGTAGTTAACGACAACGACTTGGTGCGATCCTTCGCTGGGTCATAACCGCGACACCGACTCGGCGTCGCAACCAACCCCCATCACCACCAACTACCCTCGCCTCGTGCCGGATCACGAAGCGTGTCATGTCATTCATTGTACATAGCAGGTAGAGTCTTGTTCACCCTCCCCCCGTTTTCATTTCGCTCTCTTTGTGTTACTCCAGTACATTTTTCTCGTATGAGTCACTCTCTCCTTGTTCCCTCTGGCAGGGGCGGCCAACTCACCCATAATAGGCGGCCGCATTGTTGCGGCCCCCTTGATGGGTGGCCGCAAGGGGTTTAGCGGCCTGGCCAGCTAGTCTGGCCATGTATCTGTTGGTGCGAGCTTTGGTGCAGTTGCATCCTACATCTGTCTTCGTCAGTTTGCAAGAGTAGTAGTGTTGCCGCCAAGTCAGTCAGTGATGAGCCCAGGATGCTGTGTATCCTGCAAGTGCTTAGACTACAATGCCGTTTGGAGGCTGAGGGGGCTGAGGGGGGCTGTGACGGGCGCTGGCAGGGTGTTTTGGCTGTGCCGTCTCGTTTACGGTTTAACGGAGCGGAACACCCGTGCGGCCCCTTGGCAGGAAGCCATCTCGTACCCCTCTTTTCTTCACCTCTCCGACGGAGCGCGTGACGTCTCTCGCCAACAGCCAGCTTTGCCGTGCAGCACCACGAGACGCTATCCTGCCAAGCAAATGAAAAGCGGCCTGTGGTGTAAACTAATGTACGTCTCCCATCTCCCTTTCACAACCCCATGACCCGGTACATAACGCGCCACGAGCGCCACAACGCGCACCGCGCTCCACGACCCCTGATCCACGACGCGTAGGCTACACGTCGACGCCCTCTAAAGCTCACTTTTGAACCTCATCCAAGTTTGACTTGGCCGACTGTCACTCCGTCACCCACAGCCATCAAAGCTCACATTTTCAATCACCTGCAGCTGTTCCCCCCCATCGCCGCTGCCGTTCCCGTCTTTCCCGTATCAGCCATTGATCTTCCACCATCCCCTGGCAGGCTTCGTCCTTCGATGTTCATGGATTGGACCACTTTTTGCGCGAGAGTACGCAGTTGTACGGCATCACACCTGATCATGAGGGTTCATTTGGACCTTTGGATGGTGCAGCCGCTGTGAAAGGAACCCTCAGGAACAGTTGCGGTTGAGACACGACTTTTTGTTCCTGGGATGTCGCTGTTGGCCACCAGCGCTCCGTTTTGTCCCTGAACGCTTTGGCCGCTTTGGCCGCGCCGAGACTCACTATGAGTGATCTGCGCATTCTGCACCATTCTGCACATCCTTGCACTTCTCGCAGTGGTCACAAGGTGACAAAACATCATCAAGGTGTACATGCCCCACAACCATCCTAGACAACGGGGGTCACACTACATTATCGATGCTTCAACCGCTCAACTTGAGATTCCTCTCGCTGGTATAACGCCGACAACTAATTGCAGGACATTACGACCTCCATGTACGATACTGTCGCGATCGACACAGCTGCCCCTACCCGCCTGTGTGGAAGGTTGTCCCGAGTGTCACAAAGTTGTCCCGAACGGCGGACTGTCGCTCCGTTGGAGTGGGTAACGGAAGGCGGGCGAGGCACTCCCCTCAAGTCTGCATCTCAAATTTACGACCATGCTCACTGGTGACTGTCTTACGTTGTTGACTGCACAAACATGCAAGGTACACATCGGTGACCTTGAAGACTCATGAACCTCATCCAACGAATGGCCAACATGGCCACACGGGATCGGAAGCTATCGGCAATGAGGCCCGTTCGGCGTTGAGCGGAGAACAATTCTTTTCATTCATGTTGACGCCGCCGGTTGCCGTCTCCGGCCGAAGCTTGTTTCCGAGGCGTCTACGTTGTGCGTGGGGGCTGGCGAATCTACGATGTCACCAGTTCCTCAGCCGTTCATGACCATGATGAACATCTTGAAGTGCGCGTCAACGTCGCAGCTTCTGCGGCCATCCCTGCTCCGGTGTGCGTCCGTCACGTCGATATGGTCGCGAAGAACGGAGAACTGATAAATAAGGTCAAGATAAATAAGGTCAATCATGCGACTTGGACAGGTGTTGCGTCTCTCTGCGTACAGTACTGTTTATGGCGATCTGTGTTGTATGACGACTACACCAGAATGCTGTTAAGACCACCCCGTCTTTGCTGGAACCTAATTAATTGTGTCAGCTAATGTGGGTCCCAGGGGGGGCCCATCCTCCACGGCTCATCCTCCACGTTTGGCATACCAGCTTTATCTGGCGTAGATCACAAGTACGCGGTTGTGGTTTCGGTTGGCGAGATTAGAACAATGGAAGCGCAGGCCTGAACGTACGCGTTCGAGGAACAGCAGACTAAGTCAGGGAACGCGTTTCCAGCGTCAAGTCTTCTTGAAATCAAGACTAGCGAAATGATTGTGCGGTATGCGTGTTTCGGCTTGTCACCTCGTCGAGTTGATACTCTGCTTTGCCCTCGAGCGAGACACGTATCCTTTGCGCGGAAGTGGCATCGGCCTCTATCAGGTTACGGCGTGAGTATTGGTCTCCCAACTCCGCACTTCACTTGACGCGCACACCAATGACTATCAAGCCTACTGACATGAGCCCAGGCTCCACCCAGACGGTGTCACCTCACCACCTCTGCTCACCTCATCCGTCTTCCGGTTTCGCCGGAACATCGACATTGATTCTCTCGTGATGACACTCATAAACACGATGTACATGAACGTTACAGGGTGCCCTACAATTGGGACACTTGCATATTAACCTTGTATGCATTCTCCGACATGCGGGGTCGCTGGTCCCCTGGTTGGAACTGTGGTAGGGATTGCAGATAATTATAGCACGACTGTCTCCGGTCTTCACGGATGGGGCCCGGGTAGGATACCGAGGCGAGCAGGTATGTGAACAGTAATAGCTCGCTCCCGACATGCCCGGCGTGGACGACACGCCCTCGTCACCAGAGCACGTGGCCAGCTTACGTGCGTGTAGATAGCTCCAATGAATCGCTCGGTATTAGGCGCATTCGTCTCTCGTGGTGCAGTAGTGTCGTCACTTGTGTGCATACCAGTACCACCGCCGTTCCTCCGTGCAACATGGGAAGGCCTGGTCACAAGACCACGTCGAAGGCCGCCCGGCGGTGGAGATAGGACAGCAAGGCGGTTTAGCAAAGTTCTTTAGGCTCGAAACAGCTGGGAGAGATCGAGTGGGTAGTGGTAGCTCCAAGCTTCCGAGTGGCCGTTGAGCACATGTGTCTGTGGGACCACATGCCGTGTGGAGGCTGACGCACGGAACGCGGAATGCGGGCCAGGGGAGGGTCTCTGATATCGACTGTTGGCCCGCTGGTGATTCGGCGGAAATTACGGACAAGACCGAGATCCAACAAGCGCCGGATTGCATCACTTGACTCGCACCTCGAATCGTCTCACTTGACTCGCCTATCACTTGACTCACAACTCGAATCCTCACCCAGTTCGGTTGTCAACAATACTCGGGTATTTAAGATTGCGAGAACGCCTCATTGATCAGCAACGGATTGCATTGTTGAGAACAGCTCCTACCTCAAAACTCGTTCCGTTCCTTTGATGCCTGGCCGTCTTCACCAACTCTGCGCACCACCATGACTATCCATGTCGGTCTCCTCCTCTTCCCCGATGTGCAACAGCTCGACATTATTGGGCCGCACGACACGCTGACCGGTCTGCCAAATGTACAGACGTACATGATCTGGAAGAACCGCGACCCGGTTAGCACCAGCACCAAACTGCGCATGTTCCCCGACACGACTTTCGAGAGCTGCCCCAAGCTCGACGTGATCGTGGTACCAGGCGGCATTGGCGTCAACAACCTAATGACAGACGAGGAGGTGATCGTTTTCCTGCGCCGCATCGCCAAGACGGCTCGCTACGTCACCTCGGTGTGCACCGGCTCGCTCGTGCTCGCCTCGGCGGGACTGCTCCGTGGACGCCGTGCAACCTCGCACTGGAGGTATCGCGACATTTTGGGGGAGGGCGGCGCGATCCCAACCAAAGGACGCATTGTCACCGACCGCCCAGAGGGGGAGGGCTACACAGTTGTGAGCGGCGGCGGCGTAACTGCCGGTATCGACTTTGCGCTCTCCCTCGCGGCCGAGCTTGTCGGCCAAGAGCCCGCGATGCGCAAGCAGCTCTACCTCGAGTACGCGCCGGCGCCGCCTTTCGACGCCGGCGACCCGGACACGGCTCCGCGCGAAATCGTCGAGAGTGTCGTCAAAGCAACTGCACAGAGCGTCAAGGACCGCACGCTTACAGTCCAAGAAGGTGTCAAGTTCACCGAACGTCTCGAGGCGGCGGGAAAGTAGGGGGAGAAAGCGGAGCAGGCGTCAGATAAATAATGGGCGTAAGAAAGCCAAGCGGGGTAATGGGAATATTCGTTATTATTCAGTGCATGCATGGATTGCTACGTGTCCGACGACGTCTGGGAGACTTCGGTTGGGCGGGAAGCGACTCGGTGGCCGCACTGAGGATCGCCGGGAGCCCCACAAACAGCCTCGTGATTTTGGACTTCTTCGAAAGACCAATCTGCCTTGTCGTCAACATCACTCTATTGGCCATACTCCGCCACCGTATACCTTCTGCAATCTCCACAGAGGTGCAGGCGGGTGACCTCGTGTACTCCTGGCTTTCTCCCCTGCTCTCAAGCTTTGGCTGTGCTCCTCGCCTAACCCAGAGTGTCACCATGCCGAAGGCGCCTGCTGGAGCTGTCGCAGGCCCGTCAAGTCCTCCTCTGTACACACGCCTCGGCATACCGTCGCGCCGGCGTCCCCCACGTTCCCGCCACACTTCCGGCTTGACGAAACGAGTTATACTGTACGACTGCCAGACACCTGGGCACGTGGTTCACACCTACGTCTTCGAGACTCAACTGAACGGACACCTTATTCCGGTAAACCCGGACGGCGATGCTGACCTCCTCGCATCCGTCCGTGTGCCCCGCTGCCCGCTACCACCGCGGCAGCATGTTGTCCGCCAGGTGTCCGGACTACGGGGTCCACCTGAGTTGTTCGGGGCGCCGGTGCGCCCGGCAACTCCCGATGATCTGAGCGAGGATGAAGAGGTGGGCCAGTAGCTGAGGGGAGCACTAATTCCAGATGGATTACGTGGAAACGAGGATATCAGAAGTGGAGGAGGAGCTCTCGGCCGTCTCTGAGCGACTTGGCAAAGCGCGCGGTACGGGGCGATCGACATTTGAGCTGGAGTCCGAGGTCTTCTGGCATACCCGCGCCCTCTATACCCTTAGGGCACGGTCGCTCGGTCTCAACGCACGGCAATCATATACGGACCTCGTCAGCGCAATGGACGACGTGAACACTCCAACGGCGGCTACGGCATTACTGCGTCAGTGTCTTTCTCGTCCTGTCTCGACGCACGAGGAGCGTAGGGCTGTCGACTACATTGCGGTTCTGCTCCTTGGCCATATAGTCGTGCTCTCGCTTGAAAGTATAGCACGGCGGGCGCGGTCGGTCGGTGCCGAAGCTGTCAGAGGGGACGCTGGGCCGCTCGCGCTTCTTCGCCTCGCCGTTGCCGCTGTGCGCGAGGACGCAGTGTTCTGGATCCCGGAACGACCTGAGTCGCATGTTACGCTGCGCAGGTGGTTGGAGCGATGGGCTGCTGCGGCGTCTCCGGGCGGTGAGGAGGAGCTGGGGGAGCTACTTGACGGGCTTGGTATGCATTAGAATGGCATTGAGGTATCCTACTCGATGTTATAAGTTTACCTGCCGCCATGCATATGTACAGTACACAACACTCAGGCAAGGGGCACGTGGGGAGTGGAGACGCCGGCTCTTTCGCGGCAAATGTCGGTTCCCACTTGCCTGAAACGCATTGATGTATTGATTCGATGTACCGTGCGGAATGCGGTAGTTTGCCGCCACCCTGCCGCCACATCACAATTCAACCAACAACACTCGTTTGACTGACTTCTCTTATGTTAATGGAGAGCCCAACTTACGCCATCCAGAACAACAATGGTGAGCGAGGCCGTTCCCTACTCGCTCACCTTAGCCCGAAGCCACAACGACCGCTGCGGACCTGAAACCGAGGGCTAATGAACACGTCCTTCCACTCGCTGGCGGCCGCCAGATCGAGTACGCGGAGATGGGCCCCCCGTCTTCGCGAATCGTGTTCCTCTTCTTCCCGGGTCTGTTTTCGATTGGCGCCGTGTCAGAACTTCAGCCCGTTATCGAGCGCGTGGGTGCGCACTCCATAAACCCTTCCCCAACGGGAATGGGCCAGACGTCCCCGCGCGATCCCAAGGTCCCGTACCACACCAACCTCGCCTCGGACATCACCGCTCTGCTCGACCACACGCACCCCGACGGCATCGATGAGATCTACCTAGGCGGCGGGAGCTACGGAACCGTCATGGCCCAGATGCTGTATGGTGCACCGTACGATGTCTTTCCCTACGGCCGCAAGATCAAGAGCCTGCTTCTCATGGGTGGCTTCAGTCCGTTCAAGTACCACACGGACTATGCGTCGTGTCTGGCGTGGGGAAACTACATCTCGGTCGGACCCCCGTCCCTCCTCCCCTTCCGGATGCTACAGCGTACGTTCCGCCTCATGATGGCGCCCAAGCTCCGCACCGTCGAGGGCGCGCGCACGTTCCTCAAAGGACTGCTGTTCGACAAGATGGACGAGACCGAGCGGGGGATCATGCACTCCTGGCTTGCTAAGAAGGGCAAGACGTACGACGAGGTCATTGGGTCCTTGGCGGAGAATAACGTGCGCTCGGTCGCAAACACGTGGGAGGGCTTCATGGAGGTCTCGGACGTGCTGCACTCGGACTGGGGGTTCGACCCGCGCAAACTCGACGACGAGCATGCCAAGCCGGTGCTAGTTGTCGGTAGTGAATCGGACGAATTGGGCGGAGCAACCAACCAGTGGATGGTGGACAACTACCGCAATGCGACTCTGCGCACGGTGCCTGGCGGCCATATCTCGGGCATGTTCTTCATGGACGAGCTGATGGTGGATTTGTGGCAGGCGGGACAGAAGCATGCGGCGCAAGCTGCAGGGGAGAACAGTATGTGAGCAGCTCCCCTGTGGCGTGCTAGGTTAAGTAACAGTCGAATAGTAGAGCGAGGTTAGTACCGTCGCTGCCTTGAGCATTAGTTTTTCACGGTGCTGGAAGCAATACAAGGCTGTACATCCAAAAGCGTCCAGGCTGAGGAATTATATCTCTCAAAGTGCGTCCCCTGAGAATACTCCAAGGGAGAGGTCGTCAGGTCATCATTGTCCGGGTGTGGAGTGCCTCGTTGGCCTTATCCACTAATTTCCACTCCGTGGTCGGCGGCAATGAGCTCCGCTGCGCGTTCGGCTAGGCCATACAACACAGCCATGAGGTGCGACGATAGCTGGAAGGGGATAACGGAGGCGTCGACAACGCGCAGCGCATCGACGCCGTACACTTTGTGGTGCCCGTCAATGCATCCGCCGAGCTCTTTGCTCATCATGGCAACGGTGCCGAGCGGGTGCCAGTTGGAGCGGTAGTGGTTCTTGCACCAATCCGTCCATGCGTCGAGGGAGGCATTGTTGGGCACGGCGCCTCCGGGAACGCGCTCGCCGACTGTCATGTTCGCGAGCGGGTCCGTCTGCGAGACGGTGCGCGTGAACCGGGCGGTCGCACCCGAGGCCAGCGCATCAAACTCGTTGGCAAAGAAGCGCGGGTCGATCTGGAAGGTCTTCGAGTACGCGTCGTTGTCCGTGATCTTGACCCAGCCACGGCCGAACGGGAGGAGGAACCATGAGTCATAGCCAAGATTTGTGGCTGGTATTAGCTAACGGCCGAGGGGACACTTACCATAGGAGTAGTCGTAGTTCTCGGATGTGGCCGCACTCTGGTTGAGGATCCAGTTGGCCTGAATCTTGAGCACTGTTTCGAGGCCAGCTGCCGAGCCAGCAGCTCCGGCCTCGACGGCTTCTTCAGCATACGTGCCGAGGTTGTTCATGAGCATAGTGGTCATCCGCGTTGCATCCTGGCCCTTGAACAGGTCCTGAGGTCAGCAGAATCTCCGCTCTAACCCACCTCGAAACGGGGCCAGAGAAGGGGCTGGGGCTGGCCAGTGCCGCCAGGGGTCTCGATATTCCAGTTCGTCGTAGTGGCGACCTGGTCGATGAGGTTCTGGCCGATGGGAAGGTCGACGCGCTGCTCCACACCAGCCGTTGAGAGGAAGGAAGTGGGCCCAATACCAGAGTGCTGGAGGATGATGGGTGTTTTGATCGACCCCGTGGCCATCAGTACCTCCAGTTCAGCGTTGACAGTATACGTCTGGTTCTTCTCATCAAGGAACTGGACACCAGTGGCGCGTGGGGTGGCGTCAGCCGAGAGAAGGACCTTGCCGACATTGGCGCCGGTGAGGACTGCGGTCAGCACTTGAGAGAGTTGCGCGAGTACTCACCGGTCAGGTTCGGGATGGTCTTGCCGTAAAGATAGCCGCGGTCTGGGTTGTCAGCGACTTCAAACAAGCAAACTCACAGGCATCGCTGCGCAGGTTCTTGTAAAAGTTGTGGGCCATCGGTGCAACTCCTGCGGGGGCGCCGCATGTGAGGTCGTCCACAAGAGGCAGGCCAAGGCTTTGGGCTGAGGTCGAAATGGCATTGTCGAAGGCATTGGGTGTTCTAATGTCAGACCATTGGGCCGTGGGCAACTCACCCAAGCAGGGTCGTGTTGATCATCCCCCCCGTGCCGTGACAGCTCTCGACATATGAAATGTTTTGCGAGCTCGACGGTGTGATCCAGTTTTCCACTCGCAGCATCTGTGGTGTCAGGGACGTCTGGCTATTCACCCACGAATGACTGTAGCGAAGCCCAATTGACGCCCTCATTGCCCAAAGTCTCGAATGCGTCTATCTGGAACGTGTGTGGCTTGCTCCACGCCATCCCGTTGATCGTCGTGGTACCCCCGAGCGCCTTTCCTGCTCGCATCTTCTGCGTCTGCCCATTGGCAGCTGTCTGCGGAACCGTTGGGTACGCCCAGTCAATGTCTGTCTGTGGTGTCAGTCAGTCTTTCCAATCCACATCAACACCCACATCGAACGCCTTCTGGTTGTTCGAAGCCACTGGCGGTCAGCGCTGTTGTGGGCGGGGCTCACCCGTGACGATCTCATTGTCCTCTTCGTCATAGCCTGCTTCGATCATGAGCACGGTCTTGGTGCCATCCTTAGTCAATCGGTACGCGAGGACGACACCACTCAGACCTCCGCCAGCAATGACATAGTCAAAGGTCTTGTTGCTGACCTCGGCGCCGTCGGTGATGAGGTTGATAGCGCGCTTGGCCAAAGTCGGAGCGGCCTGTGCTCCTGGGGAAAGCAGGAGAAGTGCGAGTGCGCTGGCGGCTCGGACGAGCATTGTGGTAGTTGTGCAAGTACTTGAAGGTCAAGCTGAACAACACGAGCCTGTGCTCTACTTTAAGTCTTCTCTTCGGAGGACCGAGAATCACGGTGCTTTGTGGTGGTTGCGTTGTTGACGCCGGCCCGTTGACCGCGGTCAACCGCTGCTCGCGCTCAAAGTCTGCGAGTAAGTCCTTGACTCCATACTGGCGCGAATGTTTGGAGCTACGAGTGCGTCGCATCCAATGCAGTGCTGTGAAGAACCAAACATTTGTTGTCAAGTATGGTAAGTAGGGTTCCGGCGGGGCAGAGCGGGAGAGGCCAAAATGTCAATGCCGGGAAGTTGGGAAGGAAGTGCGTAGTCACCAGAATTTACGGGGTGGCGTCAAGGCAACTACCCCGCCCCGCCACTCGCATCGTGCGCACACGCCTCGAGGACCTCCGGTACTCCGACTCCGGCGGCATTCAGGTTCTTGCAATTGCAGTGTTACTGTTGTTGTTCGTCGAAACCCCGTTGTAATGTCAGTAGCAACTGACGAGGTAGCGATGCCGTTTGTATATTGCTCAGAGACACCTTCAAGGCACACGGCACCAAAGTCTCCAGTCCTAGATGGCTTGTGGGCATGTTATTCTGCGACCTGCACGCGCACATGTTATTCTGTGACCTGCACGCGACGTTCGCGACGGGCCTGACCTGGCCAGCTGATCGAAGCTGATATCACAATCCTACGCTGGGGTGTCTGTCCGGTCTGATATGCATGAAACATCACCTGTCCCGGATGGTTTCCTAGGAAACGTCGTTTACTGAGCCTGAGTAATGAGGTCCGTCCGTTGGGTGGTACGGGCCGGCGGTATCACAACCCACGAGCGGAGTGATGCTCGGTGAGGACCCACCGACAACCGAGCCCCGCTCCGTTGCCTACACTCCCTCCTCGACTACCTCGACTATCCCTGGTCTCTGCCAGCGGATCAAAGGCGAGTGTCGCTATGCAATGCTGGGCCGAGCTTTTGGCACAACACCGTGAGTCTGCGGTGAGCGCCGGACCGATGGGCCATCAGCTCAGCAGAGTTAGTTGACGACGGGCCGAGTGTGCCTGACCTGAGACCTCGGCGACCGTCAATGGACGATCCTGGTCGCCGTCAGAAGTGAAGCACGGCCGGAACGACGCACTCCGCACAGCATTGCCGACAGCCTCGCATTGAACTGACAGACGTCCCGGAGGCTTCCTGGCCGTGTGCCTGTACTTCAAATACACCAGGCCTATCCGAGCTGAAACATCTGCGGTTCGTGAAACTTAGCTGGTGAGACCTAGCCAATGTATTCTAGCCCGTGAAGTGCCGTCCCGTCAACTTGCTCAAGTCGAAGGCCTGAGAAACGGAGCGGAGTTCAAACTCGTCCACGACATATGTCGACTGGAGCCGACGAAATTTGCTTGACTGGGAGGACAACGAAGCCCCAAATCACACAGTGCTCGCCAGCTCGTATGTCTTACAGGACATGAAATGAGATTCCGACGGATCCTTTTGGCTCTGGAGCCATCTTTCGGCCGATTGGACGTCTCCAACTGGACACGGTTGTTCACACCGCAGAGTCTATACGCCGTCACGCATTGTATTGCAAGTGGACGGAGCTCTTGAGTCCAGATCCCCAAGCATTTCATGAAACCCCCATGGCTTGCACATCGTCCAACTTTAACGTTGACGCTGGCTGCTGAATTGCTGAAGTCTGGAGCCTGAACTGTTACACTTTATATTGACTGCTCAATGATTGAGCAGCTGTCTGTCATCGGCCGACTGTGGTCAATAGGTAATCAGGGACCCACAAGGTAATTGTGTCGTCAATTTGAGTGGAGCTCACGGCATGCTAAGCCTCTCGGAGTGCCAAATTCAGCCCACCGAAGTTCCGCAGGAACGCCAATCAGATAGGTAGTAATTGGGAACTACAGCTGCATATCGCGATTGCAGCATCCCAGTGAGTGGCTTGCGTGCCTTTACTACTAATGAAATGTTGTCACAATGGTCGTTCAGCTTCATGTCTTCAATTCCACACGCCGCCGGAGCTAGATTATGCGAAGCGAAGCGTATTCATTCGGAGTTGCTCGGGCAGTTCAGTCGGGTTCCATAAACGAACGCCATGGCTCAGGTGCGGCATCTCAAAGCTGGAGTTTGCTTGGGTTTCCGCTCGTCAGGTAGGACCGAGACAGCACGACAGGGACCGAAGATTCGAGGCCATAATCTCGCGAAAGTTCGAGGCCATAATCTCACTGGCCATGCTGGCCAAGTGCTTAGGCAAGAAGTGAAACGCTGCACGCTTCGAGATCTGAGCTGAAAATAATGGCCGGCCGAAGTCTTGGCATCTACCAAACATTACTGGCTGATATCATTTCGCCCGACAGAACACTCCACCACGCCCTGTCATTCAGCTCCAGCAAACCCTAAAACTTGGCAATGTTGAAAATAGACCACTGACCGAGCAACTCTACTCGAGTTCCGACACCAACGTGCACGGTCGGTGCGTTCACGACCGAAATGTCTGGATCCCGAGATGAGGTGCTGCGGATAATGTCGGTATGGGATACGTCGAGCCCCACAAAGCCACCCGTGATCTTAAACTTCAGTTCGAATTGATACATGCATGAGCTCATTGCTCATTGATGGATGGCATCAAACAGGCACACGCAGCTTCGTTTCGGCCGTCTGCTACTCTGCGGAGTGGGACTGGAAGACGTTAGAGTAAGCCGTTGGTCGATTGCAGTACTGTGCAGACACCTATAAGAGATGTCGTGACCTCGCATGGAAGCTCGTCCGGTTTCCGTCCCAGAGAAAAAGGCTGCAGGATAGTTAACAGCTCAAGCCTACTGTCCCAACCACAACCAACATCGACTACACCAGTGAGGAAGATATTAGAACGGAGCTTCCAGCTGACGATAGTGGAGCACCACTACGCACGAGCGGGGGGAGGCGCAGGCCATGGTGGTGCACCCACAGCCTCTGATGCGGCCGCCAAGGCCATGAAGGCCGCACGCAAGGCCCATCGCGCGCTTGGACCTAACATCTTCTGGTGGGTCATCACGGGCTTAGTGGTCGTCATCGGCACCTTGCACATTATCGGTCTCCTCCGTGCGCGATGGATCCGTCAACGTGTGGCAAAGGGTCGCCAGAACAATCCTTCGCCTGTCTCTCCACCCATTGCTACCCAGGAGAAGGCATCACGGTCTTCAGCCGCTTTTCCCTTCTCCACGACCGCCGCCAGTGGCACCGGCCAGCAGCAAGGCGGCTCGACAGCTTCCCGTGCCGTGCTTGCCGTTTTCAACAACTATGCGTATGTCCGTGTCTTCCCCCTGTGGATCTTCTCATGGTCCACGGCCGCCGAGTGTTGGTGGACCGCCGCCTACACCGGCGTCACGCTCGGCCTCGCATTCTGGACGTCTCGCTTTAGAGGTGAACTCGACATTGCGAACCCCATGGGCTATGCGGTGAGTTTCCTTGCTTCGGTATCTGCGGGCTTTAAGTAGTGAGGTGCCTGGTGGACCTAGATGGTTGTTGATGGTGTTCCTGTCTGCGCCGAATTCGGAGCATGCTTCCCCAGTCCTGGTCCATGCTTTTTGAATATCGACTAACATCGTTAGGCCTTTATGCAGCTGCCCCTTATCGTAGGCCTCGCTTCCAAAAACAATGTTCTGTCGGCGATCACTGGTATTAGTTACGAGAAGCTCAACTACCTCCATCGCGCTTCCGCCCGAGTGTGCGTCCTCACGTCCTGGATCCACTGGGCCGCTTGGGTGAAAAAGGGTCTCGGCAGGCATGGTCCTGGCAGCTTGATCTTTACCACCGGCATCGTTGCCATAGTGGGGCTAAGCCTCATGTTCCTCACATCCTTTACGATCGTTCGGCGTGCCATGTACGAGTTTTTCCTGCTCGTCCACATCACGATGGGCATCCTCTTCCTCGTCGGATGCTACTACCACGCCCCCAACCAGTATTTCAAGAGCTGGGCGTGGCCTTCGCTGTTCCTGTGGGGCCTTGACCGCTTCGTCGGGTTCGCGCGCATGATTATCATCAACAAGGCCTGGCTGATGCCTTTCGCATCAAAGCGTTCCGAGCATTCGGCATGCACGGTCGAACTTGTCGCACCAGATGTCCTCCGTCTTCACGTCCGCCGTCCGCTCTTCAAGTGGCGTGCTGGCCAGCACGCCTTCATCTCCATGCCTGGCGTCGCTCGCCTGCGGTACGAGCAGCATCCCTTTACAATGGCCAACATTCCCAACGACGACAACGAGGCCATCTTCCTCGTTCGCGCACAGAACGGCTTCACCCGCCGTCTCGTGGAGCGGCTCCAGAGCACCAAGGACGAAATTAACTGCTACCTCGAAGGCCCATACGGCACGCCCCACGACTTGAACCATTACGGCGGCATCCTGCTCGTGGCTGGAGGTACTGGTGTTACACATGTCCTTGCTCACCTGGCATCGATTGTCAAAGCGAGCGTGGAGGGGAACTCGGCCTGCTCTCTCGTGCGTTTGGCATGGAATGTCCGCGAGGAGGATTCTGTTGCGTGGATTGCTCCAGTCCTCAACTCCGCACTCGCTGCGGGAACGGGTAGCGTAAAAGTCTCGGTCGACATCTTCGTTACGCGCAGCCACATGGCGGATGAGCCCAACGCCGAGGAGTGCCCCGTTCCACACCACCCTCACGTTGGAAACGAGGATACGCCCATCGAGACGCCGACATACACCCCAGACGAGACGCCCCAGATCACTCCAGGTGGCAGCATCAAACTCTCATCGGCATCCAGCTCAGAAGAAGAATCAGGGGAGAAGGAGGCCCAGAGCGAGAACATGGTCAAGGCTTCGCGCTATGGCCTCGTCGGCCCTGCAGCATGCTTGGTTTCGTTCCACCGCGGTCGCTCCAACGTCGAAATGCTCCTTCGCTCTGACGTCGACAGTGTGCCGTCTGGTACAGCTGGTATGGCTGTGGGCGTGTGCGGTCCAACAAGCCTCATGCTCGATGCACGACGTGCAGTGTGTAGCGTCAACACCGCAGCCTCAGTGCTCAAGGGCCAGAACCCCATCGACTTGTACACTGAAACTTTTGGCTGGTAACTTTCACGCCTCCTCTAATACATTAGATTGGTAATACGATGTAGACTCACGCACGCTGTGTGATGCACCCGATGAATAGACACTCACAAAGTGGACCATGGGCATGGATGACTGCTGCAAAGGGGAGACGTATTGGACTCATTCTCTCAGTGTTCGAAACGTTGGAAGCCTGGTCTTGGCAGCGTTCCAGCCGGGTGATCCGAGACTGTGGCGTTCAGCAGGACGGACACGTGAGCCGCGGCCGTGAAACCGGCCCCGGTGAGGGTGACTGCTCTGCCAGCTCTCCTGGTCATGCAGCAGGCACCGTGCGTGGAGTCTGGAACGAGAACTGGGTGAGAGACCGAGGAGACATCCCACGGTACATTGCCGTACACTATCTAGGTGGGTGTTGTTGCCAGTGCCTCGGTAAAATTGGATCCCTCCAACCAGCTTGCAATCAGGATGAACTCGAGTTTCAGGTACTCACCACGGCAACACGGCAACCTCGGTCCGGGTTACCGACCGACTCTTTCATAGCAATCACTGTCGACGAACATCTCTTTTGTTCATCGGTGCATTCTCAAGTTTTCAAGCTCCTTGAACTCTAGCTGGGCCAGATGGGGCAAGCGCGAATGCAGTGTGCGACCCCAGGAGTTAGGATGAGACGGTAGGACTATGGTAGTGGAACGAGATCGGAACCTCGTTTGACCCCGTTTTTCTCCCACTTCCGTGATAACGCCCAGGCAAGATTGACTTGGTTTTACCGGATCACCATACATTTGGATTTACCGCACTGTTGTTCATGTGACGGTGATTCCATGTTGTAACCCCACCTCCCGACCGCTCCATCTTTCTTGCTGGTGGTGTTGAGCGAGCAGTTCTTTACTTATAATAACATACGCGGGTCGATATGAGCAAGACATCAAACAACCCCAGCACATCCGGAGACATGACCAAGCCAACGGACAACTACTACCACCCCCGCGAGTTCGGAGCTGCTCACTATGAGTCGACCCGGGAAGGCGAGAGCATCCCGGTCGTTGTGGTGGGTGCCGGCCCCGTGGGTCTCGCGACGGCCCTCGGGTTGGCCCAGCGCGGCGTCAAGGTCTCTGTCGTCGACCAAGGAACAGCAGCTTCGTACGGCTCGCGCGCTACTTGCTACTCGCGGCACACCATCGAGATCTGCGACCGTCTCGGCTACGGCGACAAGGTTGAGAAGCGCGCTCTCGGTTGGGTGGGCGGCCGTAGCTACTACCAGGCTCAGGAGGTCCTCAACTTCCAGATGCCACAGGACGCCCACAACTACCGTCTGCCAATGTTTAACATCGGCCAGTGCGAATACGAAGACATCCAGCTCGCCAAGGTCATTGAGGAGCCCAACATCACGATGCTCTGGGGCAGCACTCTCAAGGACCTCAAGGCGGACGAGGACGGTGTGACGCTCATTGTGGACTCTGCGGATGGCGAGCGAACTCTCCGTGCCGACCGCGTCGTGGCCTCCGATGGTGGTCGTAGCAGGATTCGTGACATTCTCGGCTTGACGCTCAAGGGCACGGCCTATGAGGGTCGTTATGTGATTGCCGACATCCACTGGAAGTCCAAGTTCCCGACAGAGCGTCGCGTCTGGTTCGATCCCCCTTCCAACCCAGGCTCTACCATTATCATGCACAAGCAGCCTGACGACATCTGGCGCATCGACTATCAGCTACTTGAGGGCGAGGACGTCGAGACCGAGACGACCCGCGATGCGATCATGAGCCGCATCACCAAGCACCTCTCGTGGCTGGAGGACAACGGTGCCATCACTAAGGAGCCTTGGACGCTTGAGTGGCACTCGTTCTACAAGGCTCTGGCACTCGCGCTCCCGAACTTCGTGCACGGCCACGATCGCGTTATTTTCGCTGGCGACGCCGCGCACATGGTTCCCATCTTCGGTGTTCGTGGACTCAACTCGGGAATGGAGGATGCCGACACGCTCGCCTGGATGCTCGCCGCTGTCACCCACGGTGATGCCGACCCCAACCTCCTCCACGCCTACTCGCAGGAGCGCCACGACGCGTGGGAGCAGAACATTGCGAACGCGGGCAAGTCGACTCTCATCATGACCCCCGGTACCGACGGCTACCGTATCACTCGTGACGCCCTCCTCCAGGTCTCCGCTGTTATCCCCGAATTCAACCATCTGATCAACCCTCGCCAGTCCAGCGCCACGCATGCTCTGCGGTCGCCACTCACTGTTCCGACAGAGTGCGAGGGCCTCCAGGTCGGCGAGCCCCTCGACGACCGCAAGCTGACCATCGACGGCAAGGTCACATCCCTGCACACAGCACGCGGTCCTGCCTTTGGAATCTACGCTGTTGCGCCTTATGACGCCAAGGCCGTTGAGGACGTCGCCAATCGCCTCCGAAAAGCTCTCCCTAAGGAGCCCACGGCCGTTCTATCCCTAGAGCAGGGCAAGGACAACGGCACTGCCGCCGCTTGGGGTGCCAAGGCAGGTGAGATCGTCGTTGTCCGCCCCGACGGTATCGTTCTGGCTCGTGGACAACCGGGCGACATCCCGGCTATCGAGTCGTGGCTCAAGCGCGGCATTGCGGAGGCTCCTCGTGCCGGCACCCCCCCTGCTGCGGACCCCATCCTGCTCTCCGAGGAGCAGATTGCGCGGGAGCAGGTCTGGCTCCAGCTCTCCGAGGCTCTTGACCAGGCGAACGACAAGTACAAGTTCCTCACTCAGCTTTCCATCGTTCTCGGCGCCCAGGCTGGGCCTGACAGGGTTGCGCAGATCATCAGCAAGCTCAACGCGGCGGTTCTGTAACTTAGGGTATCTCAAGCTTCATGGCAGTTTATGGGGTCGGGTGTAATCACTGCATTGTATAAGGGAGTCATGCACATCTTCACAGGCGGGCGTGGAGCACACCAGGAGTCATGGTGGAAGGCTACCGCTACTTTACAGTGGGCTTGCACTCGGATGAACAGATGGTGGTTGGTCGGCATGTTGTGTGGTTCAAACGGCTCATCGCTTTGGACGCCTTCTGCATATGTGTCGTCTATCTGGCCATCCCTAAGTGTAGTCTACTATTCCTGATCGATACGGTCCTGATCCGCAGTTACTCCTTGGGCCAACTGGACGTGTTCGTGAGAAGCACGACACATCCTTCATCTGGGGAACACTCAAACGGTCCGTGCTTCTGTCCAGGAGGCCGGCACGCGTACTCCCCAGCATGGACCCAGCGTTCGATCGTGTGATCATACACCTTGCCTGAAACGACGAAGATCTCCTCCCTTATCGTCAGCTGCAGCTAGCATCGAGCACTGTACATACCAGTAAGGGTGTGTGTAGGTACCGTGGCCTTGCTTCCATCCCGGAGCGTAAACCTGTAGCTTTGTTACGTTCTTTGTGTCCGGGCTGACCATGTTAGTTGTGAGATAGTCCTGCCGACAAGCATCTCACTCGTAGCTGAGAATCCTTCGCGATCAGCAACGCCGCTCGTTTTAGCATCTCACTTGTCCGTAACATCAGCCCATGGAGTCTTAGTGTCCTCGACCTCCATAGCCATGTGAAAGTGAGACTCGTTCTTGACCATATTCTGGAGTTGTTTGTGTGAGTGAGTTATCATACGTTGTCCTGAGGTCCAACATGCAGCCTCTTATGCTCTCACAACGCCGCTGAGGATGAGGGCCAGCGGGAGTTGGACGGGAGCTGTGCGGTGGGCGGCTACCTCGGAAGGCCATTACGTTTCTGAGAGCTCCGGCTCAAGTGGATTCGGCCAAGGAAAGGGGTACGGAGAGTCCGTCATAGCAGGAACTACGAATTCACCGTTTAGTTCCCGAGAAAGGCTTGAAAGGGGCTGGAAGAGGACGGTATACGAACGGCGAAGGGCCGCGACAAGGAACGCTTATCATTTCTCGACTCCAAGAATGCCGTAGGCTACAATGCCGATGCCCGATTCCGACCTAAGGAGTATGCCGACCTGCCGATGTCTCCCATGAAGCGACAACAAGACCCACGACTCAATAATTGCGCGTAGCAGTGAACAAAGAGATGCGTCAGTAGTGGATATATATCAATTGCAACTCGACATGGGCGAAGCAGGAGACATTGAGACCCAACTTACAGTCAGCATGGCCGCCGCTCAGCAGATTTCTATCACACTTGCCAACGGCCACTACAAGAAACCGTAAGTCTCCGCGGTATGTCACAGCCCCTAACAAAGTAGCGACCACCTCGACTTCTCTTGGGCACCGCCGCTCTATGAAAAGCGCATTCACAATGGACGCCCTGTCCGCATTGTTTGTGTCGGCGCTGGATTTAGTGGACTTTGCTCGGCCGTCCACTTTCAGGACCACCTGAGCGACTTTGAGCTCCAAATCTACGAGCGTGCCGATGATGTCGGTGGAGTGTGGCACCAGAACCGTTACCCAGGTGTGGCATGTGACGTGCCCTCTCACTCTTACCAGCTTTCGTTCTGCGAGAAGACGGATTGGTCCGCCTACTATGCGCCGGGTTCCGAGATCCACGGTTACCTCTGCAAGGTCGCCGAGCGTTACAACCTGCGCAAGTACATCAAGCTCCATCACACCGTCACAAATGCTCGCTGGGACGAAGGAAAGAGCAGGTGGTTTATCACTGTCACCAATGAAGCGGGTGAAACCTTCGATGACGAGTGCGACTTTGTCCTGTTTGCAACCGGCCTGCTCTCCAAGCCTATCTGGCCGGACAATATTCCCGGGCGTGAGTCGTTCAAAGGCACTATGGTGCACTCGGGAGACTGGAAAGCGGCCAAGCTCGAGGACGACCCCAACTTTGACTGGGCAGAAAAACGTGTGGGAGTCATTGGAGTTGTAAGTGAAATGAATCACGAGTTATCTGGCTGATGGGCAGGGTGCTAGTGGTGTGCAAATTGTTCCCACACTCCAAAAGAAGGCCAAGCAGGTTCTCAACTTCGGTCGTAGTAAGCTGTGGCTCTCTGGTGGCTGGGGATCCAAGATGCTGGAGAAATTACAGGACGCAAAAAACATGGGCACAAACTGTGAGGGATAAACAAGCATTGTTGGCACAACTAACGTTTAAGATCATTTCACCCACAAGGACATTGCTGGCTTCCAGAGCAGCGAGGAGGCGTACCGCCTCTTCCGATGCCAAATTGAGGAAGATCTCGGCTCGACGCACGAACTCTCGTTCCGCGGTCATCCACTCCAGGAGATCTTCGAGGAGAAGTTTACGGAGTCGATGCGTGAGAAGGCGGGCAAAAAGCCCTCAGTCATCGATGCTCTCCTGCCCGACTTCCCCGTCGGCTGCAAGCGTCTCACGCCCGGTCCTGGCTACCTTGAAGCACTATGCGAGGATAACTGTGACCTTGTCACGGCCAAGATTGAGGCCTTCACTCCGAAGGGCATTAGGACCGTCGACGGCGTAGAACACGAGCTCGATATCATCGTCTGTGCCACCGGCTTCGACGTAACATTTGTGCCCGCCTTCCCAATCATCGGCCGCAGCGGTATCAACATTCAGGAGCTGTGGGCCAAGGAATCGCGCACATATCTGGGCATGTTCGCGCCCGAGATGCCCAACGCGTTCAACGTCCTTACCACTCAGGCTGCTGCCGGCTCCGGCTCCCTTCTGGTAGTGCTCGAGCAGCAGTGCTCATATATCACGAAGATGATCGCCAAGTGTCAGCGCGACGGATACCGTGCCGTCGCTGCCAAGAAGCAGAGCGTGGACGACTTCCTCCGGTATACCGATAACTACTTTGGCCGCACGGTCCTCACAACCAACTGCAAATCGTGGTATAAGAACGGTGAGACGGGCGATGCAACCATCCGGGCAATTTGGCCGGGATCGGGTTCCCACGCTTTCATGGCACTTCAGCATCCGCGCTGGGAGGACTTCGAGTGGGAACGTCTCAAGGACATGGAGCATACCATGAGCTGGCTGGGCAACGGCTGTGCGACCCAAATCGATGGCGCTGGTGTCCATCTGGCCATGCGGGGCTTCTATAACCCGCAGACCCATTACATTTACTAGATAAGAGGGGCCTTGGGATATGAGTATGAGTGCCAGCTGTGGTAGACATTGTATTGTGAACATTAGCATGTAAGATCCAAGTGGAGAGTCCGGTGGAAGGTGCACACAAGCCCGCTTGTAACGGAGAAAGCAGATAGTTCCACACCGATGACACAATGGCCAATGATGAGGAGGGCAGTCGACTTTCAGGCCGGTGTATTGGTTACCTTCTGTCGCTTCCACATTGAGATTAGAGAGTGGAGGTTTTGATAGGCGGCGGAGCAGTCAGACGGCTCGTGCCTCGGCGTTCAAGAGAACTGTGAGTGGGGGGTGGAGATTCTGAAAGGCTCCGAGGACGAGAGGGCAACAGCGCATCGGCTTCGCGGATCACTTGCCATTCGTCATCCCGTTATCAGAGATGGACTTGGGTATATGCAGACCGCGTGTTCCCAGCCTTGCAAACCATCTCCGGCGAACCACAACGCTCCCGTTTCCCCCAATTAGAGTTGTTTCTTGGGTAGCCACCGCCAAGCGCAAAACGAACGGAGGTTCGGAGTCAGTTCTGACCCTGGAAGCTCGCTAGAAACACCGAACAACGGTCTAAGAATGCCGATGCCCACCTTTGCTTGGAACTCCACAATTCCGATCACATATGTAGCAACTTCAACACAATGCCGGCGCGGCATGCTTGTTCCACTGCAACACACTTCCACCACTGCAGACCCTCTGTTCGACATGTCGGCAGAGGGTGAACCCCCAGCGAAACGGGGCCGTGTTCGTCAGGCATGTCAAGAGTGTCGCGACGCCAAACTTCGATGCGACTTGGGCGACCCCGGCGAACCAAAGGACCCGCCCTGCCATCGTTGCTTGCGGTCTGGGAGAGAATGCAGGTTTGTTGGCAGCCATCTGCACCACAAGCCACGCAAAATGAACTCTAGAAAGTCGGCATCGGTTAAGCCCGAGGACCGACACCAGATGTGAGTAACGTGGGTACGGATGGTATGCTGATCCCAGTGCTCAGAATACCGAGAGTAGCCGTAGCGCCCAACCGTTCCACACTGTGTCCACATCGCCGGTGGACAGTCGCACATCGACCTCTGACGCGTTGCCGCCAACAGTACGAAGCCCTTACAAGTCTGGTATCAATTTCGAAGCTACTATCGAGACTCCTGCAGATGCTCTCCGCGCCTTGGTGGCGGCCGCGGACGATGGGGCGTCCTCCGCAACCCTTCCTCTTGCCCACATGGGAGAGGGGAAGCGATGGAATCAGATATGGAACCAATGGGAGCCAGTTCGAGATGGACTCCTCACCACTGAAGAGGCGAGGGTGCTGCTTAACTTGTAAGTGGTGTCATCAGTGGTTCTAACCCCCAGTTACGCGCAACACCTCGGGCCCCTTCATGCAGTGGTCCCAGCCGACTTGTTCCGGACAGATCACTTCGCCGACCTGCTTGATGAGCCCATCTTGCTTACAGCCATTTGTTTATCCGCTTCGCGCTTCTGCGACCTCGGACCATCTTACGTCTCAACTGAGCCACTGCGATCACGAGTGATTCAGGGGCGCTTGGTGGACTGGTTGCGGGCGAGAATAGGCTACCTTACCATGGGAGAGTGCGTAACTGGTCATGGCAGTGCTGACCGTTAGTCCAACATTTCGCACGATTGGAACAGTGGAGGCCCTCCTGGTGCTTTCCGAATGGCCACCAAGGGCTCTCCTTGTGAAGGACCCTTCCCGGGCGAGAGCGTCTACGTTATCGAGTGCGTGCAAGCTGTTCGACGACCTCGCTTGGACCCTGACTGGGCTGGTAAATGTGAATGTGGAGCCAGGCTGAACACACAGGCCCTTCGAATCGCACAAGAGTTGTCCTTACACGATGAGAAGGGATACAACAAAGAGAATGAGGCAGCTCTGCGCGTTACGCGTCGAAAAGCGAATGCCTGGATCAGTGAGTATCAATACTGGCAAGAACTAACCTCAGACTGCCTCGCCGCGGATCGCCAGTGTGTTTAATGGCAGGCGGGGTTACTAACTGCAGCGTGTCTGTCCGCCTGGGGCGAGTTTCCCTGCTTCAAGCTAGTGAGTTACTGCCCTGTGATGTGCTCACGGCCAGAAATGTCGACAAACTGGTGGGAGGTGTACGGCGACCTCGTGTTCGCTAATACTGGGACTGAGATTATGCGCGACTTCCAGAACGCTTCGTGGCAGGAATCTCAAGCTGCCATTGAGCTTACTCATGTATGTTTCTCGTGCAGAATGATCTCACCCCAGAATCTCGGCCTTGTACAAGAGCTGCTGTACGCGTCGCCAAGCCTGACAAATGACCTTATCCGAACTCGCCAGTTTGAGCCTATTCTACACCGGCTGAAGCCTGAGCTGGACAGCATTTGCCAATGGCTCATTTCCTCCGATACTAGCAATCCTCTCGAGGAGTCCGTGCCCGGGAACGAGGAGCAGGAGCTGCGGGACATCAAAATTCGCGTGGAGATCGACTATGTTCGGTAAGTGTACGATCGCTCTGCCTTACTAACGTCAGGTTGTATGCAAATGCAATTAGCATGAGAGCCGCCCATCACCGCCTCGCCCCACGACTGAGGGTAAGTTGTCTGACCGTGCACCGTGCTGATATCTCCGAATCCGTCGCATCAACGATTCTTTGAATGTTCTGTTCTGCGGTGGGCCGAAGCACCGTTTCTTCTGGAGGTGGTTGAGGCGGCAATTAACCTGATGCGGGCCGGTATTGCCCTACATCGGCGAAAGGTACTTCGCTATTGTCCTGGTCGGACTTTCCTGCGAATGGTATGTGGTTCACAGTTGCTGAAACTGACACTAAGATGTTCGCCAGTGTATTCCTAATGAAGGTTAGGCCAGTGTAACACAGGGTGCTGATAGCAGGCTATGTCGTTTGGCGCGGTCGTGCAACCAGAGGCCGACATGGTGAACCTTCAGTACGACCTGATCGAGTCTCTGAAGGAGGCTGCTGTCGACGACGATCACATCGCCATGCAGCTCGCATCGTTGCTGTCGCGCATCTTCCCTTCGCGGCCAGCCCCTCGCTCAGAGGATGGTGTGGCTAATGCGGAAGAACCGGACCCTCTTAGCCTTTTGAACTTCGACTTTGGCAGCGTTGACACGGGTGTGTTTGGCGAGATCGGAGTTGATGCGGGAAACACAATTGGCTACAATCCCAACGGACTAGTGTCGTTTATCGAGGCGATGCTTGATGGAAGTGTAGACGGTGAGATGCCGGTCTAAGTGTTGTACATGATTTCTTTTGGTGTACAATAATGGATCCGTTGAACTACTACCCATACCTACGGTTCTAGATTTATATCAAAAACAGAAGCTCCCACTGTAGAAATCAATCTCACCTTCCGCTTTGGGAGCCACCGTGTTCACAGCCAGACGGGTGTCCACTGTCAGGGTGGGTGGCCCGCAGACCAATACCCCGAGCCTCCCGCCACCCTTCATGTGGCTAACCTCGTCCCTGATAATGTCGGTGACCAAGCTGCGTCCGAAGTGAACCCAAGTATAAGGCATCGTGGCTGCGCCGAGGCCCGAGCGAAGTTGCTCATCGACCGTTAAACGGGGTGCTTCCTCATCGGAATTGGAGGCGATGGACGCTCTGGAGCTCCCATAGCCGCTATCGCTTCTCTCTCTTAGATGCTGTAGATGCGCAAGAAGCGGCGATCCCTCCGAGGGTCCCTTGGATTCCTCGAACGGAAGTGTGTCAAAACCGATATTAGGATCAGCGGGCTCGTCGGAGGCGTGAGATTTTGTAACATGTATGTCAATCCGAATGCGAAGGCCGGCAGTGTTCACACGTGACGCGATGGCTGTCTCCAGGAGAGGCGCGATAGTGCGGACGTGAGCAAGTCTGCGCGTGTTCCACACCAAGCGGATGGCCTTGAGGGAGCCACCCCGATCTGCTCTCGAGATGGCGTCGAGCAGATGCGAGAGGCACAGTGTAATACCTGAGCCGCCCGCAACGCAGAGAAGCGAGTCGTAGTGGGTGACCTGGAGTGGCTCGCCGTAGGGACCTTCGATACTTGCAGGGAATTCCTGGATCGGAGAGTCCAGTGCGTTCCGAAGGCGGAGAGTGAATCCCTGATGTACACGCATTAGAAATACAGCATTGGAGGTACCAGTACGCGTGGGTATGTTTGCAAACGTGAACGGATGCTGCTCCCATGGTAGGTCAGAAACGCTTGGGATATTGAGGTACGCGTGTGTACCGGCCTTCCATTTGAAAGGAACCGGCACCGTGACGCGGAGCACGTCCTCGTCAATGAGTTCGACCTTGGCAGTTGGCGCTCCGCGCTCCCAAATATTCACGTAGCCCATGCGGAGAAGACCCCCAATGCGGTCCAGGGACCAGAGAGCCAATGCTGGCTGCCATCGTCAGTATGGCACGCCTCTCGTAAACGTACGACAACCCAAATACGGTATTCTGGTGTGTGGAACCATGTCATGATGAGGAACATGAGTGCGGCCACGATATGGACATCGCGGAACAGTTGGTGGTATCGATTCCGAATGGCACGAAATGAAAAGACAGTGAGGGCTGTAAGACCGACCATGGCCGGGACTGCGGTATACACCCGCCAAGTCCAGGCATGCTTTCCCAGGCCTTTGTCGAGCCACCAGCCAACTGTATGCGCCGCACCTCCAATAAAGCATACGCGGCCAGAGGTTCGATGAAGATAGTTGATGTGATCGTATGAGATACCGGTAAGCTTCGACAAGACGTTATTGCGGCCCACGAGCCCAACAATGAGAGGAAGTTGGGCCACGGCGACCATACCTGTGGGATTGGCATAATCGAAGACCCCGCCAAAGTACGACCCGAAGATCGAGAGAGCAATGGTGCCCACAGTGTACGTAGTGACCAGTAGCAACTCGCTAACTGTCACCGCCGGGAAGAGTGGTAAACCCAATGGACGGATAGTAAGGAGCGTCCAAGCCCGAGATGTGGAACGGGGACGACGTTGAAACCGACGTTGAAGAGCGAGTATAGCACGCAGAACAATCCAAAGAGCTAGAACGCCGCCCACCATGTACCAGTAGTAACGCATGGCGGCATGGCGACGAGCCTTGCGCATGCGCTTCCACTCAGGAGGCGGCTTACTAGGAGGAGGGTCATGGGATTGACGTGGCTCATCGGTAGGACCGACCTCGACAGCCAGCAACGGCAAGAGGCTTTTAACGAGTCTGAAGTCAGTCCGCCAATGACTCAACGAATGAAGATACCTACGACCTAATCATTGACCAACAAATGTACTTGGATAGGGGGACAAAGATATAGGATAGTTGTCAAGCTGCGCGGACGTTATTGTGCCACCATGAAAAGTAGGTCAGGCGGCCACGTTCGAGGCTGAAGAATGCACGGCATGAGTTGCTGTGGACCAAGAGACGATCACCGGAACTTGCGGCTGACGTTGGTGACACCGTTCGCTTTGGGGTGTTTGTTGAGGGAATCGGCCGATGTGAGCGTGACGAGAGGCGCAAACACAACAGCGCGACTGCGAGAGACGGTGTGTGACTACCACTATTGCCCGGTCACATCGGCCGATAATAGGCACAGACGAGGGTGGGTTGATCAGCCAAGCCTTATCTGATATGCCGTCGGAGATTTGCGGCATTCTGAAGTGAGGCATTTTGGTGCTTGTCAATCACGGCTACCTTCGTGATCTTGTGGCCGGCCTAGGTACTTCTTCAGTCACGAGGTGGACTCCAACATCCTCTGGGTAGCAGCTCTACACGTGTGCAATACCTGGCTTCGTGAGTAGTGTGCTTTTTTGCGTGTTGTGAGGTCAACCTGCAGTGAGAAGCAATACCTTGGTTTACCCCAATATGCGACTGCTCCTTCCAAACCCCCACCCAATCAACAACTTTGTTCCATTGACAGGCCCCACAAAGGGGGGAAGGGAGTCGGGGGAGAGCGTCTCAAGGATATGGTGGTTGTACAGAAGCTGTGAGTTCGGCATCAGGTACGAAGTAGTTGAGCGCTTGCCGAACATAAAGCTCTCGGGTGGACCTCTTCGCCGAGGTCGGTATCGACCACCGAGGTTACTAACCAGGTGTGTCCTGCTGTGCCTCCTCGATGAGATGCATCCAACACGGTCACCTGCTCACATCCTTATACATCCGCAATGAACAACAAGCCCACCTTCGATTTCTTCGTGCTTAAGTCTTAAGAAACATGTCGCATTATTGTGCGACTAGACGAACCAATGACTAATTCGCATCGGAACCAGCATGTGTTACGTCAACCTAAGTTCACAGTCCTTGCCTGTTGTCATAGCGATTGGCTCCCGATTGGCAGCGTCTCCCGGCGTCTCCTTGGGCAGCACATCTCAGCAAAACTTTCAGCACTTTCAACAACACAATGCCAGCACTCGATACTGGGACCATTCTTGTAACAGGGGCTTCTGGCTTCCTCGGTACGTATGTTGTGGAGGAGCTCCTCAAGCGGGGCTACCAAGTCAAGGCGGTAGTGCGTGACGCCGCGAAAGGCGAACACGTGGAGAAGTCGTTCCCCGGGGCGAAGTATGTTATTGTCGAGGAGATGAACAGGGTAGTGTATAAAGCTTGAATGCCGCTGACGAGTACAGCCGGGGGCCTACGATGAGGCTGTCAAAGACATTGACGGTGTAATCCATGTGGCCTCACCCCTCGATGTCGGGAACGAGGGGCACCCGGACGAGGTCGTCGTTCCAGCGGTTGTCGGGGTTGAGAACCTCCTCAAGGCTGTCTCTGATCCTGCTCTTTGCTCCAACCTCAAGCGCTTCGTCCAGATTTCATCTATCGCTGCCGTCTATGGCCTCCCTGACGGCACTCCCAAAACGTTAAACGAGGAAGTGTGGAACGACGCCGACGTGGACAAGTGCTACGAGCTTGGTGCTGCTGGCCCTGGCCCTCTCAAGTATATCGCCTCCAAGACCAAGGCCGAGCGGGCGTTCTGGAAATGGTTCAACCAGAAACGCTCGTTTGACGCCGTGGCGATTCTGCCCGGGATGGTGAGTAACTTGGCCAAACGGCTCGCTGACAACACTCAGATTATAGGTCCTCCGAAGGAGTACGCACCTACGGGAGCCATTGGGGGCACGAATGCTTGGGTTGCGGGGTACGCTACACCCAATAACTTTGGCATCGACTTCGAGTTTTGGTCGACGGTGGCTGCGCGTGACGTAGCGTTCGCCACAGTCAGCGCGCTCAGCACCCCGGCTGCAGGCGGCGAGCGGTACATCGTTGCCGCCGAGCCGCTTTTTGGGAACGATGTGGCGCTACTCGCAGAGGAGTTCTTTCCCAACGTTACCACCAAGGGCAATGCGGACCCAAAGTTCCGGGCTGGCCAAAGAGCCAAGGCGACAGTCTTCGACGGTTCCAAAGCAGCTAAAACTTTCGGGTTCCAGTACCGCCCAAAGGAGGATATCGTCCGGGACCTGCTCACCGTGGTCAAGGAGCGTGGGGGCAATTGATTATAAGAGTAGATGTATCGTAGAATTCCAGTGACACTCGAATTGGGCAAGTGTCAGTCAGACCACAGCGTTGCCATTCACTGTCGAGGTCGTACGCTTGCGGAGCCGGGAGCCTTGGACGGAGACCCGTAGCTTTGGGTGTTGTTGCCTGGGCCATGAAGACATCGCAGATTACGCTTGTTGCCGCTTTGGCCATCTCAAGGAGTCAACCAGACATAAAAACAGCAGTGCGTCTACCAACCAAGGTGGGCAGTGCGGCCATATCCGATCGCCCACACGGCTGTATCATTTCAAGGAATTTATAATTCGATTCGCATACCTTTGCCGGTTGGTTGACCGGCTTTCGGTATCCTGTGAACAACCATGCGGTCAAGTCCAAAGATATATACGGGGTTGTTGAACATGTGAACAGCCGATACCCACCACAATCACAGCCATGCTCACACCTCTCCGTCCCAGGGTCACCGCTCTGCGCTTGAATGCCGCCCGCACGTTGGCGGCAAGCGCCAAGTTTGCGCCGTACGACTGGCAGGACCCCTTAAAGATGCAGTCTCTTCTTACAGACGAGGAACTCGCAATTCACGAGACTGCCAAGAACTATGCGCAGGAAAAGCTCGCCCCTCGGGTTCTCAAGGGATGGCGTACGGTGAGTTCGATCAGATGACAGAGGACCGGCTTATCGCCTGGTTGCTTACACTGCAGGAAGTGCTGGACCAGAACATCCTCAAAGAGATGGGTGCGCTGGGTCTTCTCGGACCTACCATCAAAGGATACGGTTGTGCCGGCACTAACTATGTGTCTTATGGCTTGATCATGCGCGAAGTCGAGAAGTGAGGAGTGTGCTTCCATTGCCACTGACGTAACAGGGTGGACTCTGGCTTTAGGTCGGCCATGTCGGTCCAGTCGTCTCTGGTTATGACGGCCATCAACGAGTTCGGGAGCGACGCACAGAAGGAGAAGTATCTGCCCGGGCTGGCAACCGCAGATATCCTGGGTTGCTTCGGCCTCACGGAGCCCAACCACGGATCTGACCCTTCGTCCATGGAGACCACCGCGACCAAAACCAAGGATGGATGGATCGTTAATGGCGCCAAGACATGGATCACGAACGCCCCTTTCGGTGACTTCTTTGTCATCTGGGCCACCACCGTTGAGAATGGGATTCGCGGCAAGGTTCGGGGGTTCATTGTGCCCCGCGACGCTGGCCACATCGAAACTCCGCAGATCACCAACAAGCTGGCACTGCGCGGATCCGTCACCGGTTCTGTCTTCCTGGACAACGTCCACATCCCAGAGGAGAATGTTCTCCCCAGATCCAACGGACTCGGTGCACCGTTCACATGTCTGAACCATGCTCGTTATGGCATCTCGTGGGGAGTCATGGGTGCCCTCGAGGACTGCATCGATAAGGCGCGCGCCTACGCCTTGGAGAGGTGAATAAATAGTTGCGCAGTGTAGTGAGCTGACAGCAGGCACCAGTTCAACCGTCCTCTGGCGTCGTTCCAGTTCGTTCAGCGCAAGCTCGTAGACGCCAGCACTCAGGCGACCCTTGGCCTTCTGGCGGCCCTCCACCTCGGTCACCAGATCGACAAGGGAGATTACAACCCCGAGATGATTTCCATGCTGAAACGCAACAACTGTGGTAACGCCCTGCAGCACGCGCGTGTTCTGCTAGACATTTTGGGAGGCAATGCGTGCTCCGATGAGTACGGTATCGGTCGCCACGAGGCCAACCTCCAGGTGTGCAACACATACGAGGGCACTTATGATGTGCATACTCTCATCCTTGGGAAGGCAATGACCGATATCAGCGCATTCGCCAACTAGCCGCAAGGGGTAGTGGATTAGTCCGTGCCATGCGATGTTACCATGTTACCTCTACTTTGTGTGTGATTTCTGGCATGCATCGTTGGGATTTATCTCGAACGCATATCGTTGCGAGGTGCTAAGCTGTGTGGCTAAGCTGTGTGGAACCGCTGCAGGGTCATTTGCACAGGGTGATCAGACGGAGACAGCTTTCCAACTCCGCACGTCCCGCGTGCCGCACCTTAAACTCATCATTCTCACACGTACCTCCGCTCCCACGGAGGTGCGATGTTCTTCATCGCGACCGTTGCCTGTTCGTCGTCCACGCTGACCCTCGTAACCCACTACTTACTAATAGTGTCTCGACTCACGAGTGTGGTCAGCCTCCAGCTGACCCCGATGGGTAGGGGTAGGCCAGCCCACAATGCCAACAGTGACGCAACGGATTTCCCGCCGAATCGTAGGATCACAACATTGGAACTGCCGCATCAGATTGTGCAGCCGACATTGAAACGCACCCGCTCTAACCGGTTCAGTGCACTGATTTCATGACAACTTTTACACGTGTTTCTATCTACGATCGCGATTCACTATTCGTTTGAGCTATCTTTCAACTTCAGACTAATCAACTCAGTAATCCAACTCAGGCAAGTTGTCCGTTCAGTTCCAGTCCGAGTCCGAATCCGTGTCGGAATTCGAGTTCGAACCCGAGTCCGTGTCGCGGGCCTTGAGCGAGCGCTTGCGGCGACGGTCAGAGTTGGAGCCAGAGTCGCTTCCGGAGTCGCTGTCGCGAGCCTTGAGCGAGCGCTTCTTCATCGAACGCCTCTTGGCAGCAGCGACCGAGCGCTTACGGCGACGGTCGGAGTCCGAGCCAGAATCGGCGGAGTTGTCGGAGTCCGAGTCGTCACGAGCCTTGAGCGAGCGCTTGCGGCGGCGGTCGGAGTCCGAGCCAGAGTCGCTGCCGGAGTCGCTGTCGCGAGCCTTGAGCGAGCGCTTCTTCATAGAACGCTTCTTGGCAGCAGCGACCGAGCGCTTACGGCGACGGTCGGAGTCCGAGCCAGAATCGGCGGAGTTGTCGGAGTCCGAGGC